>JAXIVJ010011602.1:0-17500 GCA_036785665.1 Chirona hameri | reverse complement strand
CCACATACCGGTCATATCGGCCAGTCTCCAGCACAGCAGTCACGTGACGGTGGCTGATAGTGATGATAATACGTGGTGCCTCCATGACCGCCTCCTGACAGGACCGTCGCCACTTAACCCAAACTGGCAGCTACAAGTGGATTATGACATCCCTGCCAGCTGTCAACCGGACCGACATACACAAGCACGCACCAACAGAGCCTCAGGCAGGATACCGTTCCGGAACAACTCAGAACCACCCAAATAGAACCCCCCCCCCCCCCCCCCCTCCCCCCCCCCCCCCCCCGCCCCCAATCATCCCCCGCACTAAAACAAGATCAGCATCCGTGAGGGAGCGGCAGTGTCGGTGCCGCCGCAGTCAGGCCGCTCTGAAACAACAGCCTCGTCCCACGGCATTGGCCAGCGACACCGGCAGTGTCCAGTCCGCAACGCGCCAACCTGCGGGAATCGATCAACCAGAATTCACGACCACGCGCTGGGCGTGGGCGCAGCTGATGTTTCCCGAGGGCCCGTGCCCACATATTGGCACTGCCTGCTGACTCTGCGACCCACAGGTCGGTCACCCCGTCTCAGCAAGCCATGTTCACACAGCGCTGCTGCCTGCTGACTGCGACCCACAGGTCGGTCACCCCGTCTCAGCAAGCCATGTTCACACAGCGCTGCTGCCTGCTGACTCTGCGACCCACAGGTCGGTCACCCCGTCTCAGCAAGCCATGTTCACACAGCGCTGCTGCCTGCTGACTCTGCGACCCACAGGTCGGTCACCCCGTCTCAGCAAGCCATGTTCACACAGCGCTGCTGCCTGCTGACTCTGCGACCCACAGGTCGGTCACCCCGTCTCAGCAAGCCATGTTCACACAGCGCTGCTGCCTGCTGACTCTGCGACCCACAGGTCGGTCACCCCGTCTCAGCAAGCCATGTTCACACAGCGCTGCTGCCTGCTGACTCTGCGACCCACAGGTCGGTCACCCCGTCTCAGCAAGCCATGTTCACACAGCGCTGCTGCCTGCTGACTCTGCGACCCACAGGTCGGTCACCCCGTCTCAGCAAGCCATGTTCACACAGCGCTGCTGCCTGCTGACTCTGCGACCCACAGGTCGGTCACCCCGTCTCAGCAAGCCATGTTCACACAGCGCTGCTGCCTGCTGACTCTGCGACCCACAGGTCGGTCACCCCGTCTCAGCAAGCCATGTTCACACAGCGCTGCTGCCTGCTGACTCTGCGACCCACAGGTCGGTCACCCCGTCTCAGCAAGCCATGTTCACACAGCGCTGCTGCCTGCTGACTCTGCGACCCACAGGTCGGTCACCCCGTCTCAGCAAGCCATGTTCACACAGCGCTGCTGCCTGCTGACTCTGCGACCCACAGGTCGGTCACCCCGTCTCAGCAAGCCATGTTCACACAGCGCTGCTGCCTGCTGACTCTGCGACCCACAGGTCGGTCACCCCGTCTCAGCAAGCCATGTTCACACAGCGCTGCTGCCTGCTGACTCTGCGACCCACAGGTCGGTCACCCCGTCTCAGCAAGCCATGTTCACACAGCGCTGCTGCCTGCTGACTCTGCGACCCACAGGTCGGTCACCCCGTCTCAGCAAGCCATGTTCACACAGCGCTGCTGCCTGCTGACTCTGCGACCCACAGGTCGGTCACCCCGTCTCAGCAAGCCATGTTCACACAGCGCTGCTGCCTGCTGACTCTGCGACCCACAGGTCGGTCACCCCGTCTCAGCAAGCCATGTTCACACAGCGCTGCTGCCTGCTGACTCTGCGACCCACAGGTCGGTCACCCCGTCTCAGCAAGTCATGTTCACACAGCGACAATGTGTGCTGCCTCAGTCTGGCTCACTGAGCTACGTAGGCATGGATTGGGCGAAATATCAAACGTATCTGTTCAAACCCCACAGTTCTCAGGCCGAACATATAGTAGGCGATACTTCATGCATCACAGTTCACAGTCCGGGCATGAAGTAGGCGATACTTCATGCATCACAGTTCACAGTCCGGGCATGAAGTAGGCGATACTTCATGCATCACAGTTCACAGTCCGGGCATGAAGTAGGCAATGTTGTCGAGCGTCTTGACCAGGTCGCGGTCGTCACAGCCGTCCAGTTCGGGCACCTGCTTGGTGAGAGCCACCAGCGGTACCAGGGCGCACAGCAGAGAGTCGAGCAGCACAGAGAGGCTGCCCGACACGGCAATCTGACCCTGCGGGTCGGACCGGCAGAGAAACACATGGTAAACACATAGACCAGAGCCACCAGCGGTACCAGGGCGCACAGCAGAGAGTCTGCCCGACACGGCAATCTGACCCTGCGGGTCGGACCGGCAGAGAAACACATGGTAAACACATAGACCAGAGCCACCAGCGGTACCGGCGCGCACAGCAGAGAGTCTGCCCGATACGGCAATCTGACCCTGCGGGTCGGACCGGCAGAGAAACGCATGGTAAACACATAGACCAGATTAGCCACAGACAATGTCAGGCACACATACACAAAATCAACGTGATGCTGCCTGAGGCTTATTCTTGTATCTGCCGAAATCAGCTGACGCCTAGCAACGGCCCCAACAAGTCGTGCATATCATACAATAACCTAATTCGTCTTTTAACACTAAACGCCCAAACAAACCACTTCCCTGACTGTATTTTCAAACGCGAGCTCAAAGAGTACCTGATGGAGCGTGAGCGTGATACTTAGTTTTATGACTCACTGCACTTGTTTATGAGAAATTGTGTTGTGATGTGTTCTGTGTGCTCTGTGATGTGTACCTACATGAAGTATGAGTGTTTCGTCACCCAAGCCCAATAATTATAGCGTGTTTTGACTCGAGTCATGTAATAGCCGTTGCATGCAGCGGATATGCCTCACGAAGTGAAATAAGTATTTCCACGTAACCCGACCCCATCCACCGAGCGGACATCAAATCATACTCTTCTTCTGAGCGGGAGGGCGTAACTCACGTCGTGGTCGCGCAGTTTCTGTCCGATGACGCCCAGCGACTCTCCGAGCAGCACCATGTGCGCCGCCAGGTCGATCGGCTGCGTGCTGCAGACGCGGTAGTTGGTCGGATTCACGAGGGAGGTGGCCTCGCTCATCGAAGGAGGCGGCCTGTAGACGGTAGGGGGCGGGGGGGGGGCAGTCAACGAGCCGCGGTGGGTACCGAGACGTAACGATCACTGTGATGATGGTTAGTGCTGATGGGTGCTCCCACATCCATGTAGAGTTACCCATATCGCGATTACGGCCGGTGTTCTGTGTATCAGGTGATATAGCGAGGTCGGCTGTATCAGAGGGATGGGTGTTGGGATCATCGGGGCAAACAAGCATGTCCGTAATATAAGTGGCCAGGCCAAGTAACATTTAATGGTTTAAATATCGACGTTTTTCACACCAAAGCAGAAAAATATTGGGAAAACGCACGATGAATACAGCAAAACAAATTGCTTCACGCACTATGCAATACAAGGCCTGAATGACTTAACCCTATTTGTAACAGGGGAGGGGCGGATTCCGCCCCCCCCCCCCCCCCCCCATCATGTTTTTCGCAGATATCTCCAGAACGGCTGGGAGCAGGCCCATGAAATTTTGAGACTTTTCATAGAATTGAATACCGCATTTAGAGTCAAAATGTTGAGTTCTTAACCTGAACAGAGGCGGTTCCAGGGCACAGTTTTGGGTGGGTTCGGAGGCGACATTTGGCGATAATACGGAAATGCGATCTTCACGGTTTCTTCCTAACTGCCTCAAGTATGAAAGCGTTACATCGGTTTAAGGTGATTGCAACAAGTGCAAATTAAGTTGATGTTAATGAAATATCATAAAAATTGCATGGCAGAGGCGGTTTCAGGGGCTTGAAAAGGGGGGGGGGGGGTTCCAGGAAGTATTCAATGCTTCCCGGGACGCCAATAGAGCGATGTAAGGGACATTTATAGCTATCAAGGTGTAAAAGATAGCTTCTGCTTCCATTATTTGCATAATCTATTACATATAGAGTTTCAGGGGCGTGTTCAGGCACATGAAAAGGGGGGGGTGACTGGCATGGTGATGACGATATGCCAGCGATAACGGCGCAATAGACGTTTAGCTTATAATGATATATGCACATATGAGCCCAGAAAAGGAAATAAAGTCATTTTTGGCAGAGGCGCGCTCAGGAATGGAAGAAAGGGGGGTCATTATTGCAAGGAAACTAAGAGGCATGGGCGTACAATGACATAACATACTGCAGTTTTCGAATGAAACACGCACCACAGGCTACTCTACGAATGATTATAAGATAATAGGCGAGCCCAGGTAGGGTAAAAAGGGGGGTAAGCAATATTAATTGAAGTTGTAGTGAAATAGTCACTGTTGATTAGTTAGTATCATAATAGCGGATAATATACTTATAAAAAGTATTGTGCCGCCCCAGTGTGGATCCTGGATAGCTATCAAGATGTAAAAGATAGCTTCTGCTTCCAATATTCGCATAATTTATTACATATAGTTTCAGGGGCGTGTTCAGGCACATGAAAAGGGGGTGACTGGCATGGTGATGACGATATGCCAGCGATAACGGCGCAATAGACGTTTAGCTTATAATGATATATGCACATATGAGGCCAGAAAAGAGAATAAAGTTATTTTTGCAGAGGCGTGCTCAAAAATGGAATAAAGGGGGTCATATTATTGCAAGGAAACTAAGAGGCATGGGCGTACAATGACATAACATACTGCAGTTTCGAATGAAACACGCACCACAGGCGAACGATTATAAGATAATAGGCGAGTCCAGGTAGGGTAAAAAGGGGGGTAAGCAATGTTAATTGAAGTTGTAGTGAAATAGTCACTGTTGACTAGTTAGTATCATAATAGCGGATAATATACTTATAAAAAGATCTTGCACCGCCCCAGTTTGGATCCTGGATACGCCTATGATAAAGTAAAACATGCAAAAAGGAACTATCTACGATCAGTAACATATTTATAGTGCTGGGTAGCAACTTGTTGCGGTTAATATGTTTTTTCCAATTTGACCTCCCTTTTTCACTAACCTGGTACCCGCCTATGGCAAAAAAAATTATTATAACTGTTTTGTCTAATGTCACAATCACATACCATTTCATTTATAAAAAAACATCAAAAAATGGTTTATTACGCATTTACTTCACCCCATATTGAGTAACCTGCACAGTGCACACGCCTATGATTTTTGAATTTTCAAACGTCACCGTCATATATCAATTTCCAATTCAATCTCTATCGATTCCTATTAGTTGTGTTCAAATCGGTCGATAAACATGAAAGCTATGTTGGATCAAAAATACAACTAAAATTTGTAGGTTTTGCCCCCCTGTTGCCCCCCTATCCAAAATTTAGATTTGTGTTTATTAATTAGAAATGTAGATCGTGTTGAGGGGAACCAAACAGTTTCTTTTGTGAAAATCGGACGGGTAGATCTCGAGATCTCCGGGGGGGGGGGGGAATCCGCCGCCCCCCCCCCCCCCCCCCTGTTACAAAGTAGCCAGGAGCCTCTTACAAATAGGGTTAACGAGCGTCCGACCCGGATCGAACAGCTGACTGGCGATGCCGTGCAGCCCGTCATCCCCCCCCCCCTCCCTTACGTCACCCCCACCCAGTCTTACATGCTGGGCTGTTTGCCGGCCGTCTCGGAGGTGGCTGCCTCAGCCGCGCTGTCCGCTGCCTTCCTGCCGACCCCGGCCCCGGTACGACCCTTGGTGCCTTTGCCGGTAGACTTCATCTTGGCCGTGGAGCTGGCCTCCAACGCCATGTGACGACTGTTAATCCGCTGCGCACGACGCTTGAAGTTCTGTCGACAGAGAGATGCAATCCGTCAGGCGGGACAGCGGCGCTGGAATGGGCGTCGCCCAGCATTGAGCGCCGGAGAGTCAGGGCTGCTCAGCGGAAAGTCTTGGTGGATATTGACACAGAGTGATCCGCACTTCTTCGCATGACTGTAACCGTACTGAACAAATGCAAATAATATTGAACGGTTCAATACACCGTTGACTATAAATTTAACACGACTGTAAATGGAAATCATCTACGGACCACCCCGCGCCCGCCCGCCCGAAAATCCTCGAAGCAGATGCACAATATCAACACAATAACATTGTTCTTCTGGGGTGTAATGACTCATATCACGGAGCGGTCCGGGCGGTGACACGTCACGTAACGTATTTCTTGGCGTCGGGTAGGGTGTTCCACATGGCTCCGAGTCGTTTGTTAATCTGAGAGAAGTCCAGCGATGGGTTGGCGTGCACGACAAAGTCGCGCACTTCGCGGGCCCACAGCAGGTAGGCCGTAATCCGGGATTGCTGCGGCACACAGACAGACGCACGTTGTGGGATAATCCGCCGTATGTGGCAGCAGAAACGCGGGTAAAACTGGGCCCATCGGGCTCTTTCAAGCCAGTTGTAGGTGGTTTAAGTTAGATAGTGGTTTTTGTTTCAAGGCGCCGCAACTGCCGAAGTTACAGGCAAGCTAATTACAAAACCGGATACGTTTTCTACTAAGCGTTACGTTTTCTACTAAGCGTTACGTTTTCTACTAAACGTTACGTTTTCTACTAAACGTTACGTTTTCTACTAAACGTTACGTTTTCTACTAAACGTTACGTTTTCTACTAAACGTTACGTTTTCTACTAAACGTTACGTTTTCTACTAAACGTTACGTTTTCTACTAAACGTTACGTTTTCTACTAAACGTTACGTTTTCTACTAAACGTTACGTTTTCTACTAAACGTTACGTTTTCTACTAAACGTTACGTTTTCTAAAACCGAATACGTTTGTCTACGTTTGCATTGCAAACATAGACAGCACGCATGTACTCCATACAGGCACATAATTCAGTCATTATAATGGGCCAAAGTAATCCTTTTGTCAAATATCTTAGCCCTCCAAACACAGGGTGCACTTAATGTACTCAATAGATAATACATCCCCAGGCATGGTAATTTACAGCTCATACAAGCCTCCTCCCGCGCCGCCCCGGCCGTCCTCTCGTCACAACTCACCCCCTTATCCTTCCTGGTCATGCGCTGCTGTTTCCACATCTTACTGGCATTCTTCTGGCGTGCTCCCAGCTTTCCCCGCTGGTGTTGCTTGAGCACCTTGACCACCTTGCCCCGTCGCGCCGCTGCCGCCGCCGCATGCGCGGGCGCCTCGTCAATCACGAGAGGATCCTGCTCCTCATCTGAGAGTGGATCACGATCCGCGTCGCATCCGGGTCCGCGTCGCCATCTGCGTCCGCGTCGCCATCTGCGTCCTCATCGTTGTACCCATCTTCGTCGTCGTCGTTGGCGACCATGATGAGGTTGGAGAAGTCGTCGTCCTCGTCGCTTTCCGTCTTGATCTCGACATTATCGGCCACGCCGCCGGTGGTTTCGTACGACGCGTCTCCGCCGGTTTCGTACGACGCATCTCCGACGTCGTAACCGGCGGCGGAGGCGTCGTACGCGGGGCCGTCTGCAGTGTCGTAGGAGGCCTCGCCGTCGTAACCGCCGGCGTCACCGGTGTCGTAAGCGCCGCCTGCGGCGTCCGTAGTATCGTACCCGTCCACCTCGTACCCTGGTCGGCGAGAAGGTGTGGGAAAATGGTTACAATACGCTGATAGTGATGGTTGGACTTAGTGATGGTTACTATACGCTGATAGTGATGGTTTGGGCTTACGCGCAACGCAACTGCGGAGGCTATATGCTATCTAAACTGTCACCATTCGATGTTGCGACTGCGTAATGTCCAGAGTGACACTAATGAGTGACAGATGCTGCTGAATCGGTCAACAGGCACTTGCTATACGTTTAAATTTACGTAAGCAGGTATTCTAAAACAATATGTTTATGTTGGATGTCGCTGGCACATGGCGCATGACTCTTACATACAAATCATATAATTATTGTGTAATGTTCGCTATCGTATGTGCTGACGAATAGTAGCGAAAAATGTGCGTCTCTTGGGCAAAAAGTGTCTTTAAAGGGAGATAATGACCTTTTGATTTTGTTAGCAACACTTTCTTTGGCTACCGTTATGGTATTAAAATGATGTGATCTAAATTTAAGAATTAAATACAATTATTCCCTAATTCAAAGTTGGAAGTTTGGGAAAATTTATGATCGGTATTTTCCCTACACTATTGAAAGCGCAACATCTGGCGCTTTTGTGCCAATCTGTTCAACGTTGTTGAATGGGCACTTATAAACAAATCGCCGACACTAAATAGGTTGCCATGGGGGGCCTACCTAAACTGCCGATTTCAATGCACTTTTTTTAAAATGATTGTTGATTGTTCATAAAAGTTTGGCACATATTCGCAAAAGATAGAATGCAGGAAACATATTGCATACCTTCATGATAAATAACAATGCGTAGGGAGGCTAATTTACTGAATACGTTACCGAGTGCTTGCTGATTATAAGCGTGGAGCGCTTATCAACTATGAATTGAAATATCTCGCGGTAGGAATTTTTATATGCAAAATGTGATGAATTTACAATATATTTTGGTCTCGTCTATCGATTTCAGGTGCTAACTCCATTTTTGTGGAAAAAGGTCATTATCTCCCTTTAAATGACTGCAGTACATATAGCGGTGCAGGGCATTAGCCCGTAAGCTGGGCAGCCAGTCCCTATTCGTTACCAGTCTGGCACTTACCCTGGAGGTCCTCCTCTGAGCCGAGATCATCGTGCACCTCCGTCTTAATCTCCGGAGTGGTCGGCGTCACCATCACCTGCCGGAGAGCAGCACTCAGTGTCAAGATGACATACATGGAGGCATATAATGTGCCACTGACTGCTAGCTTCCTGCACAGCTGTGCACAGCAACAGGCATTGGTGCTTGAGCTGCTGTCCAGGCTGTCGAAGCATGAAAGTGTAACAGAGCCCGGCAATGACTGACTACTACTTTCCCTCTTCTAGAAAATAGTATCTGGGACTAGTAGCACCATAGCTAGTGATTTACCTTCCCACTCCACGGAACATCTCAGACTGATGCAAACAGAGAACCAAGAACCGCAAAAGAGACTAGGCAGAACCAGACGTGGCTTCCAACACTCAGTGTCTCTTCATTTCACTGCCCGGTTGTGGGTTGCCTACCTTGGTCTTTCTCTTGGTGCCATACTGCCCGCTGTCGCGGCGCTCCTTGCGCGCTGGCTTCAGGTCGGGGTCGTCCTGCGGATCGTAGTCGGCCAGCTTACTGGAGCGCTTCCTGACGCGGCCCGAGCGGGAGACATCGCCGCTGTCCACGTCTGCAGGTCAGGTCATGAGGTCAACACAGGTCGTGACATGGGGATGCTAACACAGCACGCAAAGCACACTGGAAAGCAGGCAAGTGCTGAGAGCATGCATTCTGGACCAAACTTCACTTGGTTGAATGAACTAATTTGACTTGCCGCTATCCTGTACTTCGGGCGAGATGCATGTTTGGTGCACAAACTTGTCAGGTATATAAAACCCAGTTATAAAACAGTACCTAGTTCAGCACAGACTGGTTGTTGATTCAACACTGATTGAATCGATTGGAATCGTTCAATCAAAATTCCTTGAATTAACAAATAATTGATTTACCACCAGATCTTTTGATTCATGAATCGTGATTGAATCAAAAGATTTAAAGATTCTTAACGATTCAAGTACACTGGTAAATTGTTCGTAAATTGTGCAAATACATGCAGTCCCAGTGGCTACATTCATGTATACTCATAATATATATATATATATATATATATATATATATATATATATATATATATATATATATATATAATATATATATATATATATATATATATATATATATATATATATATATATATATATATATATATATATATATATACATACATAACATACATACATACATACATACATACATACATACATACATACATACATACATACATACATACATACATACATACATACATACATACATACATACATACATACATACATACATACATGCATGCATGCATGCATGCATGCATGCATGCATGCATGCATACATACATACATACATACATACATACATACATATATATATATATATATATATATATATATATATATAAATATATATATATATATATATTATATATATATATATATATATATATATATATATATATATATATATATATATATATATATATATATATATATATATATATATATATATATATATATATATATATATATATATATATATATGTATATATATATATACATATATATATATATATATATATATATATATATATATATATATATATATATATATATATATATATATATATATATATATATATATATATATATATATATATATATATATATATATATATATATATATATATATATATATATATATATATATATATATATATATATATATATATATATATATATATATATATATATATATATATATATATATATATATATATATATATATATATATGTATGTTTCCATTTGTATTTATTTGACATAAATTCACCACATATATTTAAATGTTGAATCAAACATGAATGGAATAAAATATTTGTTTTGATTCTTCGAATCGGAAAGAATCTCTCAATTTGTTTCTCCGTGAATCGAACGGTGACTGGATCATTAAGATTCCAAAATGAATCATGATTGAATCGTTCCAAAAAGTTGAATCAATAATCAGTCTGGACTTTAGCATACCTAATTATACGAAGTAGGTATGTTCTGGACTTCAGAACGAACCTGATCTTTGTACTAACGTTGCCTGAAGTACGGGGCAGCAATGAACCCCATCTGCACCCGGCACGTAAACCATGTGCCAGGAATAGGTCCAGTCTATTGATTTAACCTTTCACACATCTGGTCTGATTTTTGTTTAATGACATGCATTTTGGCGGGCATTTCATGCCATATAACTTAAGTACCTTCCAGTTCTTGCCACCGCCAACCCCGGTCTCACATTTTACATTTCAATTCGTTTTTTCCCTTTAAAAAAACTGTTTTTCATTAGGTAAAAATGAATTAATTATTATGATACCTACGTAATGCCGACTCCGACCTGAAGCTCTGAAATAATCCCATCTTTAACCCGCGCACTGCAGGGGGGGATTTCCGCACCCTCGGGTTTTTCGCAGATAGCGAAAAAACGGCGGCGCAGCGCCGCCGAGTTTTGGCACACCTGTTAGGACAACAATTGCGCACACTTTGAAAAAATGAACCTCGGGTCATCTCAGGTCAGGTCACCAGACCAGGTCAAGCGACCCCACCTCCAAATACGTTTGCAGTTGTGCCAAAGCCAGAGTTTCTCACCGATCAGTTTGAAACTTACAGGGTGTCATGAGTGCACACATAAGTACTTACAATTCGTATATCTTGGAATTTTGATATCGGTGACCTAAGGTCAGGTAAATTTCGTGACCTCCCCATAAGTCAATGGGGGAATATTGAAATGCTTCCTATTTCAAGGATGTGCATGATATTAGTCCAATTACCTCTGGATCATGTTATTATAGGATATTCTTGATGATCCAAGTGTAAGTTTTGTTCAGTGACCCCTATGGGGTCATTTGAGGTCATCCGAGGTTACAGTCACTTTTTGTCAATAACTCGCGACATATTGAAGATAGAGAAGTAAAACCGACAGCATTGAGTTTGTCTCGTCGGGACACGTCTCCCTATATGCAACATGACCTATTTGGGGTCTTGACCTCAGGTCAAGGTCACGTGACCTGAAGTCAGATTTTGAAGTTGACTAACACGGTCACCTTGTATATCATTCAAAGCGCCTTGACAAGGCAAACACAATGGTACAAACAGTTTTCCGTTATCTGTTTTAAGTAAAAAGTTATTAGCGAACGCCAGTTTTGCAAAAAAAAAATGTTGTTTTTTTACCTCTGGAGCCCCAAATATTGACTTGAGATCAGATTTGAGGACACCTTGTAGATTGCAAATTTAAATGGCTGGCGATCGCTTTTTTCCGTTTGTTTCTAGCTAGCATAGTTTCCGAGATATGTGAATTTCTGGAGCGAAGTCCTAAAACAGGAAGAAAAAACTGGCAAATTTGACCTTTGATGACATCTGGTGACCTCAAATTTGACTTGACCTAAAAAAAATACTGAAATACTTTCGATAGAACCTGTATCAAGCTATCAAACGCCGTTTTCCGCATGTCGCTACGTTGCGCAGTTTTCGAGATCTCATGGGGGGGGGGGGCGGAAATAAACCCCCTTGCAGTTCGTGTTCGGCACAAACCCCCTGCAGTGCGCGGGTTAATTCCTTTTTACATGTTTTGAATTGATTTGGTCTGATTCATTTAAAGAAAATTTACTCTGAATATTTGCATTGGATGGAACCAGAACCCAAGCTAAGCAAAGCCCCTCAGTAAAGTCTGCTGTGTGGGCGCCAACCCCAACATCTGATAGTGCAATTCCAGTGAGTGCCCAACTACAATGCATGGCCCAATTCCAGTTCATTGGCAAAATGTAATGGAGAAAGTGTAAGTCCCCTAACAACTGAGGAGGGTCAACCTGGAAGAGAAACGGTGGCGGATCCGTTTTCAAGTTGGGGGGGGGGGGGGGATTTTGATCCACAAAGGTAGTCACAAGCAGTGGCGTATTTATAAATCTGTCAAGGGGGGCCAAGCCCTCAAGAGGGCGCCATATCCCGACGCATGAGGGTATTAGTTCAGTAATTCACGTCCCCAGTCTGTGGTGTTCTAGAGGTCCCTAATAGAAGAAGAGTAGTCAGCTGACCGTATATTACGACAGACTGAAAAGTGTTTTATATCTACTGTCCACGAGATGGTCTGGGGGGGGGGGGGGGGCGACAGCCCCCTCTTAGTTTACCCAGTGCAGCGAGAGAATGCGAGAGGAGCGTTCTAAACGTAAGTCCCTGCGACCGTAATTGCTGTAAAGGTTTGGTCAGGTTCGATTATGTATCGTGTTTGGTGACGTCATAGCTTTAGTATTACTGGTATACTTTTCTGTCTGTCGTAGTAATACTCTCTTCTTCTATTAGGGACCTCAAGAACACCATTAACTGGGGAGGCGGGTTACTGAACTATTACCCACAGGAGTGCGCCATCAGCGAACGTTGTTGAGCGGGAGGGGCCAGTGGGGAACAATTGCCCATTTTGCCTAACTGTAGATCCGCCACTGGCGGCAGAAATCCAAAATATTGACTCAAAGCAGCATTAAATGGAATAGGTCACCTTGAAAGTTGTCTTGAAATTTGACTATATGGGGTATTTCGAGCTGAAAAAAACGAATATGGCATTTTTGTTGGACGATAGATCGGTAACCGTCGAAAAATGGGCATGTTTCTCTTTTCTCCTTCATGGCCACACAAAACGCCATGACAATTATGATGTCAGGCATATGGTAGCTTGGATATGGAAACTATTGCACACAATAACGACGGACTTTAGACATATATATACGCAGGCTGCTTGTAACGTAAACGACCGTTGTGAGGACCCGAAACAAGTTTGGTGCCCCGATCAGGGCACTGTTCAGCGTAGCGTCTTCGTCAGCGTCTGCAGCGTCTTCTAAAAGGGGCCCACTGGTGACTAGTCCTGTGTCGAAATTACTTAGCGTAGCGAGATAATTATTTCACCACAACCCGTTTTATCTGCTCTAAAAATCTGCTATCTCAGTTCAAAACCCCATGTTAAAGGTGAACTATTCTCAATGGGGTTTCTCAACGGACCTGTTCCAGTGGGTCCTCTAACCTCCTCTGAGCTCCTCCAAACCAATCTGATCGTTCCCGTGGCTCATCCAAACTTCTCCAAGCTCCTCCAAGCTCGCCTCAAATCTCCGAACTCCTCCGTAATGAAAGGTGTTTTTTTTTCGGAGGAGGCTGGCGGAGGATATGGTAGACATTAGTGGCGCGGTTAATTCATAAGTAATTCATTCGCTGAAGTGTATGCGATTAAACGGGCTTTATTGCATATCAGAGACAAGCACGTTCCCCAGGCCACAATATGCACTGACTCTAAAGCATCCGTCCAGGCGCTCGAGAGAATGAATGACTTTGTGCATCCAGGAGTGTACGATATTCAAGAAACTTGTCCTTTCGCTATCCGATGACCAGCATGTAACCTTCCTCTGGATCCCGGGGCACTGCGGGATCCCAGGGAATGTCCTCGCTGACACCCTTGCAAACGAAGGTGCTTCGTTACCAGCTCCATTGGAGGAGCCACTACCGGTGAGCGATGTACTTCATCTCATCAATGTCCGCTACGGAACATTCTTACAGCGCCAGTGGGACGAGTCGCATGTACAGGATCAGGATCATGTACAGGATCAAGCCTAAACTGAGTGTGTGGGATACATGCTTCCAGCACAACAGGGGAGAGGGAGGTGATGTTGTCACGTCTGAGATGTGGACACACCCGCCTCACCCCTAGTCACGTATTTGCGCGTACTGAACCTCCCAACTGTGAGTCATGCAATACGCGTCTATCAGTGGAACACATCCTGGTCGGTTGTAACGTGCTAGCACGAAGCCGCCAACGCATCATCAACTACCTATCCGTGCGTCGCCTTGATTTGTCTCTTCAGACGCTACTCGGCAACGACGATCCAGTACTCACAGATTTGGTCCTTGACTACATCTTACATTCGCCATTTGCTGGCAAACTCTAAACCGGCCATCTTCCAACACAATCGTCTCGCCACTACTTTACACCACCTTGCCACACTCCTGTGCCCTAGGGAGGGGACGCGACGTACCAGCTAACCCTGTACCAAATGCGATCTAGGAAAGGACGCGGCACTCCCTGTACACATGCGCCTGCGATCTAGGAAAGGACGCGGCACTCCCTGTATCCATTACGCCTGCGACCTAGAGAGGACGCGGCACTCCCTGTACACATGCGCATGCGACCTAGAGAGGACGCGGCACTCCCTGTACACATGCGCCTGCGATCTAGGAAAGGACGCGGCACTCCCTGTACCCATGCGCATGCGACCTAGGAGAGGACGCGGCACTCTCTGTACCCATTACGCCTGCGACCTAGAGAGGACGCGGCGCACCTGTGCACCTGCGATGACTCTAGATACTAGGGCGCGACGCGTCATTCCACCCGTGTACGGTGGCCTAGGAGAGGACGCGACCTTCGGCTACACACTTTCAATGGATATGAAGGTATGGTGATATCGATGGGTATGGTCTCTGATCTTACCTGTTTCTTATTATATGGGGTTTTTCCCCACATATATGCAAGGACCCTTCCACCCACTGGACAGGGCTGGCCAGCATTAACTGGACTGACCTGCTCCGCGGCCAGCTACTATTTAGATCCTGGTGTTTTTTTATAAAATAAATATAGTCTATCCCATCCCGATTCCATTAAAACTACTTGCATATGTGTGGTTTTTCCCCATTTATTAAATTTAAAAGTGGCCACCGGACTTAGTTAGGATGAGCCGGTCTTTTTTGCGCGGTTTAGTTAGGACACCGCTTTCCTCGCGAGGCTAGTAACGTAAGTTAAGGCCATTAAAAAAAACGGACGCCTGATTTGTTGCTGCACGTAAGAGAAAAGAGAGGACTGGATGTGTAAATTGAAGTGGTGTGAATAAATGTAATTGTATTTCCTTTTCCCCATGGGTACTTACAAATTGGGTATATTATTTGTGTTGTGGTCTGGTCGCAGTGTTCGTCTTCAATGCATCAGCAGTCTACTTGAAATGCTCATAAACAGCTGATATCGCATCCGAAATTGTTCCCGTGGCGACGCAAATCAGCGCTCCTCCAACCTCCTCTAAACTAATCTCATCTATTTTTTGGAGTAGCCACTGGAAGAGACCCAATGTCAATCTCATGTCAATTGTACCACCCCTGGTCGCCAATGGCGGGCGGCGACTATCGCCGCTTGGGACACATGCGTGCCTACATCTTTGTCAACTGACATACCCCATTGAGTTTTGGTAGCGCGGTAGAGAATGAAATACGGAATACGAAAGATACGGTCAACGTCCAGCGGATTTATCGCGCGCGCGTTGTGCTGATGCGTAAGTCACAAGGTCGTAGAATTTGCCGGTTTTCATTTGAAAATCGGTCACGTATTGTGCTGTCTTGCCGTCTTGGTGACTAGATATTCTGAATGCATTGATAATGTGTTTGTTGCTGTTGTTATGCATATGTGTGATACTTTTCTTCTGTTGCAATACATAAGGTGTCCAGGGATGGGCAGGCATCTTCAAGACGCCTGCATTACTTCGGACAAGATGGTCATGATATCGTTCACGGCAAACTAATTTGCTGTCTCAATTCTGAAGAAAAACAGCAAACAGACGTATGCAAGGCAGTATACACCACCATCAGTAAGTTAGCAGGTTGCAAAACAGCAGCTCTAAACGACGTGAAATTTTCCATCGCCAGTACAGGTGCAAATACAGTTTTGATAATTGATATCATCAATCATAAACACAATCATAAACAGACTTGTGCTTGATTCCGCTTCAGCGGAATCAATTCCGATTCCATGGCAAGCCAGATGGATCTGATTCCGATTCCAATAGATATTTTACTAGGGGAATCGATTCCGAATCCGATTCCAGGGCACCTAAAAGGCTTGATTCCGAATCCGATTCCATTGATTCCATTCTGCATAAAAAAATGAATGACATGAAGAGTAATATTAAATATATTATACAGATATATTTAATATGGCTATTATGTTATATAACTTTTAAAAACACGAATTTGTTGAAAAAAAACTAGCCTGTACTGCAAAATCATGATAGTTCAGAAACGTCAAAGTTTAACGAATGTTCAAAACAATATATTTAGACATACCTGGCTATGATCATGATGCATGGACCATTGGACCTATTGCAAGCTATTTTCCAATATGATACACAAAGAAATCACTGTCTTGAAAGACATGATATGTTTTATATATGGAATGTATGGCACAAAACAAAACTGCCATAAGCGAACATCATTGTATGTATCCACCTAAATAAATTGAATTACTGGCCTTGTTTAATGTTTATTGACCCTCATTAGTACAAAAATCATCGCCTAGCTTTGCATTATGTATGCATGCTCAAATAAACAAATTGCCCTCAGAAAGGCTAAATTAATGGTCAGTGTTTTTTTACAAAAATAACATGGAATCACTTGAAATTGCCATTGATTCCGCTTCCGATTCCATCATATTCTAAAAATTATTGACTCCACCTGATTCCGATTCCACCCAGATGCCAATGGAATCGAATCCGATTCAGATTCCCGTAAAAACGGAATCGATTCCACTGGAATCAAACAAGTCTTAAAAAAGAAGACAATCAGTGATACATCAGGAAATATTGTATTAGCGTTCTTCTGGTATCTGATCTTGTGGGAATGTTAGGCAATAGGCATGCTTGTTCCAAAAGCGGTGGCTCTATGCTGTGCAAAAATGTTCATCTTGAGGATTGGAGAGTTAATTTGAGTAAATAATAACATCTAGTACATCAAACCACTGCATTTGAGTTCCTCTGCTATCAGATATCATGCAAATAATGCAA
>JAXIVJ010011601.1:0-43071 GCA_036785665.1 Chirona hameri | reverse complement strand
GGCGTCTCTAAACAGACGCGGGTACGATGCGTCAGAGCCGTGACCGAGCGACGTCTGTCCCTGTATCGCGTCAGTCGGTGATGTGCGGGTCGGCTCGTCTACGTTACGCCATCCACTGTCGATCACATGTCTCTTATCGCCGTCCCGTGACGCCGAGGACGACCTCGTGACCCCGGCCCCTCAGCCCGGCCCCTCAGCCCGGCCCCTTGTGACCCCGGCCCCCTCAGACGGCACCGCGCTGGGTTACTGCGCCGGATACGCCGCGGACGGCGCGGTCTGCAGCGGAAACGCCGCGCCACACCGCACCACCACTGTGTATTCTGCGCCAGATTGGCGGAAACTATCCGGTGTAACAGGCTGTGTTTTTGCTGCCCTGACCGCGGTGGCGCTCGACGTCTGTATTAACAGGAAATGCGTCATTTGGGGAGACGAAGCAGCAATAGATCGGAGGTGACGTTCATTCCGGTCGGCATTGCTGTAGATAGGCTAAATGGATGGCCACAGCAGAGAATATATACCGCACGCGGTTTTTAACCACACGTCATGAGAAATGTTTTGGGTCTTCCTGTCCTAATTTGTTGCTATATTTATCTCTTCCTTCCATCCTATCTCCACAAGTCTCCTCCTTCTTTTGGTCTTCTCTCTGTCCCCCACGTGTTTCTTGCGTGCCTGCCCTGTTTCTCAGCCCACAGTCTCTGAAAGTGAAAGCAGAACTGAAGAAGTCCAATTGCTCCACCTGGGGTCGATCGTTTCCCACGATTATTCGTGCTTTTCCTGAGTCGGAGATACGACTCCCCACCAGCGGGACTGGACCGGGACCGGGACCGGGACAGGAGTGGGACGGGATCGGGACGGGACCGGGACGGGACCGGGACGGGACCGGGACGGAACCGGGACGGAACCGGGACGGGACCGGGACGGGACCGGGACGGGACCGGGACGGGACCGGGACGGGACCGGGACAGGAGTGGGACAGGAGTGGGACGGGACCGGGACGGGACCGGGACGGGAACGGGACGGGACCGGGACAGGAGTGGGACGGGACCGGGACGGGACCGGGACGGGACCGGGACGGGACCGGGACGGGACCGGGACGGGACCGGGACGGGACCGGGACGGGACCGGGACGGGACCGGGACGGGACCGGGACGGGACCGGGACGGGACCGGGACGGGACCGGGACAGGAGTGGGACGGGACCGGGACAGGAGTGGGACCGGAACAGCTGGCGCTTTGCTGGTTCTTTAGAGTTAATTTGACTCCATTCTTCCACGGTCCATCTGCACCGTTTCGAGAACTCAGGGTCGCTGAGGAGCGCCCGTCGGTGGGTCTTCGGCAACCGTAGCCGGCCGGCAGACGGCCGGCGGCGGCTCGCTCGCACGCCCGCAGGCATTTTTAACGTTCCTGTATGGCTTGCGACAGGCTGAGGGCTTCCGCACACTCCTAAAACTCTCGTAAGCCTGTGTCGTCCGCTAGAGTTACACGTAAGTTTACAAGCTGGGGTTGACAAGATATTTATACCAGGCAGGCGATGCTTCTATGTAGTCCGATTTTTAGCTCACAGCCGCTTCTAGATAGCGTCAAAACTGTCGTCTCGCATTGTAACCGTCAACCTCCACTCAGCTGTCTCCATAGGCGTACACAAGGGAGGGGGAAACGGGGCAATTCCCCCCCCCCCTGAAGGTCTGTACTTGCCCCCTTTGGTCGAAAAAAGTTTTGATTTTTTTTGGTGAGTTTTGTGAGTTTTTTTTTTGGGTGGGGGTACTTTATGCCTCCTGAGCAAAAATTGCCCCCTCCTGGAGCGAATCCTGGGTACGCTACTGGGTTGCCCGTGGCCCCGTGACCCCGTGACAGATGATTTCCGCCGTTACCAGTGACATTTGCCCACACCTGGACCTTCTGCCGGCCTCCCACGAGCGCGGCGCCGCCGGGCTGACGCGGCCGCCCGCGCCGCGCCGGCCCCCGTTGTTTCAGATGGTAATATACGGCCGGGCGCCGGTTTAATTTGTCGTTACTCACCCGACCGCCCGGCCGTATCTGTCAAATGTGGCGTCATTGATCAGCGTTCTGCCGCGCCGCCACTGCCGCACCTCCCGTTAATCGCTGCGCTGCGCGGTGCCGCCGCGCCAGTGCAGAGCGGCTGGTGCAGACGGGCCAAATTAGCGCAGCCGGTAACAAGACGGGTCACCGCGCGGAGCTGCGGCAGCCGGCCGACGCGCGGTCAGGTCTCAGACAGTGGTCGGACCTGAGGGGCGGTGGCCGAGCGGTGTGACTGGATGTCCGGCGGTGGGCGGTGGTGGCCGGCGGCGGACGGCGGCGGACGGCGGCTGACGGCGGTGGCCGAGGTCGGTGTGTGATGTACGGCGCTGCGCCCGCCGCCGCCGCCGCCGCCGCCGCCGCCGCCGCCGCCGCCGGCTCGTCAGCCGGAGCGGAGGCTGATTGGTGACGGCGGCCGCCGTCTTCGCGCTAACGATGATTTAATGGGCGCGCGTCCGGTCGCCGCTGGGCATGATCAGCTAGACACGGACGCAATCAGGTAATGACGCCCTCGAGCACCCAAGACGGCACTCGGACGCACCGGGGAATCATCACTGGCGCACTCGGACGCACACCGGACTCATCACGGACGCACTCGAATGCACCGCGGACTCAGGTGGTCAGACGGTAGCCTTTCAGACGTCCTTCGTTCCTTCTTTGCGACCCAGCCGGGCCGAGTCGAGCTGCTGCGAGCCGAGCTGTCAGAGCGCTGCAAGTGCACACAGTACACGGGGATTACCGGCGTACGACAGCGCCTCGGCCGGTCGGGACAGAGCAGCGGACGGGCGGGACAGTCGACCGACCCGACAGCGGCCGACAGCGGCGAATGACGTCTTGACATACGCGGCCGACAGGACTTCTGGCAGTCAGATAACGAACGAGGCAAAAACAACATAGTTATGTGGCGACCGTTGGGACAGACGTTGAGAAACAGCGTCTCCAGCGAACGAGCTTCCCCGCCCGGACAAAGAGCTGACTGACGAGACTTTGAAGCGCCCGGCGCTGATGAGCGCTCCCGTCCAAACACTAATTGTCTGGATTCTCCAACTTCCTGCTTGCTAAGTGAAGCGAGTTTGCGCCAGTCAGCTCACGGACTCCAAAATACCGACTTGGTTGACATTCAACACGATGGTCGGCGCGCTTTTATGATAATATTTTAGACGTAATCAAGGAGGCCGCCTCCGAGCATCCCAGGCTGTATATCTCTGCCGACTGACGGGACTGCAGCCGCCAGAGCCGCCCGGGGGCAGGTTGGCAGACCGACAGCACCTCTGGCCACGGTGAGAGGGCGGCCAGGGGAGGCGGCACGTGGGTCGTTCGTTACCGGCGGAGGTCGGTGGGACAGGCGGGACAGACAGGCCGGCGTGCCGCGGCACGACGACCCTCCGCGACGCTAATTAGGCTGGCTCTCAGCAGTCAGCGGCAGAGAATGCGCCGCGCGCCGATTATCTGTCCGGCAGGCGGCACGCTGCGGTACCCGGCGACAGGGGCTGGCAGGGAGCACGCTGCGGTACCCGGCGACAAGGGCTGGTAGGGGGCGGAACGCCGCGGTACCCGGCGACAGGGGCTGGCAGGGGGCGACAGGGGCTGGCAGGGGCTGGCAGGAGGCACGCTGCGGTACCCGGCGACAAGGGCTGGCAGGGGGCGGCACGCTGCCGTACCCGGCGACAAGGGCTGGCAGGGGCGGCAGGGGCTGGCAGGGGGCACGCTGCGGTACCCGGCGACAGGGGCTGGCAGGGGGCGACAGGGGCTGGCTGGCGGCACGCTGCGGTACCCGGCGACATAGGCTGGCAGGGGGCACGCTGCGGTACCCGGCGACAGGGGCTGGCAGGGGGCGACAGGGGCTGGCTGGCGGCACGCTGCGGTACCCGGCGACAGGGGCTGGCAGGGGCGACAGGGGCTGGCTGGCGGCACGCTGCGGTACCCGGCGACAGGGGCTGGCAGGGGGCGCCAGGGGCTGGCAGGGGGCGACAGGGGCTGGCTGGCGGCACGCTGCGGTACCCGGCGACAGGGGCTGACAGGGGGCGACAGGGGCTGGCTGGCGGCACGCTGCGGTACCCGGCGACAGGGGCTGGCAGGGGGCGACAGGGACTGGCAGGGGCTGGCAGGGGGCACGCTGCGGTACCCGGCGACAGGGGCTGGCAGGGGGCGACAGGGGCTGGCTGGCGGCACGCTGCGGTACCCGGCGACAGGGGCTGGCAGGGGGCGACAGGGACTGGCAGGGGCTGGCAAGGACCGGCAGGGGCTGGTAACGACGGGCAGGGGCTGGCGGGTCGGGAGGGACCAGCAGGGATCGACAGGGACCGCCAGTCACTGTCAGGGATTGAGCACGATCGCTCAGGTCTGTTGTGCAGTCTCCGGGAGGCCGGGATATTGGCGAGTTGTCTGCAAGTTTGGACTTCGGGAAGTTGTGGAGAATAACGTGTCGGTAGAGTGCCTATTCGCATGGGTTGTTTTGCTTGTTTGGAGATTGTACACCAGGAACTCTGGATTGCATTGAGGCATGTACATATGATAGCATGTAGATACAAGCTGTTTGTTTATTCCGACGGAAAACCAGGTCATCTTTGCAGACACGAGATTAAAAGTCTTTGAAGAGTAATGCTCTCTTGGAGAAGCCGACTTGCTCGAAGATAACTTACGAGGAACCACAAAAACGTGTCCTATATCCTTGTATTTTTTGTTGTTTATGAACAGCAAATCTGAATATGCGACTCAGCGATACAGACCCATAAAAGCGGATATCGTAAATGTTCTACATTGCCCAAAGATTACGTTATGAGAAACGGCGTCTCACATCTTGCAACACCTTTATCACACTTCTCCATCAAATCTTCGAAAAATGTCAACTTCGCTCGACAGGGAGACACGATCGGCGGACTCGATATGACGGTTCTGCGGGACTCAGCAGGGCACAGGGCTGTAAACGTCGGACAACACTCTGCCATCGTCACCGTGCAACGGTCCTCGGCTGTCCCCCGGCCGACCGTGCAGGCAGCTCTGATTTATCGGCAGCCAGCCGGCCGGTCGCGGGTGTGACTTTTCACTGCAGGACGATGTGCCAATGACGCCTGCAGGGTCGGCATGCCGGACGTTGATTAAGCCCTTCTTCCTGGTGCGCTGAAAGCGCGGCCGCCGTGCTTTATGATACGCCCGACCCCCGCCGGTATAAAATGGACATCGGCGTCGTAAACCGTGGCCATATCCATTAAATTACACATCAATTGAAATTACCCAATTTACGGCTGCTATGAAACCGGTCTCGGCGAGATGAAAAATGCCGGCCGGCTGGTAAGAAGCTCGGCCGCAGATCGGCGGATAGCGGCGCCGATGGAGTGCCGGGACCGGTTAGAGCTCCGGCACCGCTGACAGTCGGTCTCGGGGAGGAAGGGGTGGAGACGGCACCCGACACACAGCGCCATCTCTGCACAGAGAGTCGTGACTGACGGGACGCGTCCGTCCGGCAGCGGGTCTGCGAGGGGACTTGCCGCCGGGTGCCAGTCGTGGGCAGTCGACGCCCACGGGGCCGCGGACGTACCGGCACAGTACGCCCGGCCGGCCGCGGACAGGCGGAGAAAGTGAGCAGCAGCTGGAGGTCCGCCGAGCAGCGCATCCTGCGGTCGTCTCCCGGGGCTCGGAGCGGCATCATTAGGCTAACGCGGCGCGGGGAGCCGTGCGCGTGCGGCGGCGGCGGCCGGGCGAGAGACGGCGCCGCCCCGGGCAGCCGGGCCGAGATAGTAGCATGCGGCACGCGTGCTCTCCTCCTCCGGCGGCGGCGGCGGGCCAGCTGGGGCTGGAGACGGAGCCGACCCACCTGCCAGGCGTCCCCGGGGACCGCGGGACGCGTCTGTTGGTGTCGCACGGCCGGAAGTGGCGCTAAAAACGGCTCAGATAAACAGAGACCCGCGACAGACGGGTCCACTGGGGCTGGGTTACGTGTGGCAGTGGCTCTGAAGGTTCTCAGCGGCTGGAGGTGGCGTGTTCGGTTTTACCGGTTACAGCTGTCTGCGGTGGAGAGTCTGGTCTGGAGACTCGTTCTTGAGGCTGAGAAGTTTCTCGAGCTGTGACCAAAATAGCCTCCATTCACGGGAAGTCGGGCAGTTAAACCAGGCCAAACACGACCAACAACCTCTCCATCCCCGGAACGGTCGACCCGATACATTCCAGTGTGCACCCGAAATAATTGTCAGCTCCTGCGGCTAACCACGGACCGGACCCGGGTGTGAGCGGGCCGCGTCTTGCCGGTCCTGCGGCCGCCGGCGGTCTCACCGCGCGCTGCAGCGCCCCGCGGAGGGGCTGCCACGGTACCGGCGGGGTCAGCCGAGGTCAGCCCGGCGCGCCCGGCGCTGCGCCGCCCTCTGCCGGCCGGCTCTATAATTAGCCGGTATGGCGGCGACGGCGCCTGTTGCAGCGGCCGGCCGGCGCCGCGCCTCACACCGCCGGCCCGGGAAGCAGCCACAAATTACACACTCCTAATGATATTATGTAGATGAGTCGTTGACCGGCGGCGGCCGCGACGCTCTAATGGAGCGGGAGGAGAACGCCGCGCTGCCGTCGGTCGCCGGCCGGCCGCGCCGGGTCGCCGCGGGCAGGCGCCGCGCGGCACACCAGCGGAACGGCCGGCGGCGACGGGCCGCGGCCGCAGCTGACGTCTCCACGGGACCCGCCCGCCACCCGACAACCCTTCCGAGGGGAGGAAGCCGACAATCACACTTAACTTGAACGGGTGTCGATTGCGCACTCAGCCAGCATGCTGCGGTGTGGGGTCGGCTCGTTGGAGAGCGGAGAAACGGGCGGGAGGGTCGAAACGCGCTGTTGTGGGATTCGGATGGTCGTTGGAGGGTGATGGAAGATGACGCACTTCTGGAGGGGAGGGTGAGCTCACCGGCTGGGCATGGGGGCGTTACGGAGCTCAAATTGTTCTTGGAAGCAAGAAACTGTTAAGTGTTATGTGACGATAAGACTAGGCTGAGCAAACTGGCGCGGTTCCCGACGATTTCGAGGGAATTTGAAGTTGTTTGAAGGGCCTCCCGCTTAGCTGACATTGTCTTGTGACGGTACTTAAACTGTCGTGACATTTCATCTACGTTCTTCGAATGCAACAATCGATCTGTGAATCTGCTGTGACGTAAATTCCATTGTTCACAAGCGCTACCTTCGTATATGCTCTTTGCATAATCCGAAACCAAAGCACATCTCCCAATCCTATCACGATGATGTATCGTCTCTGTTGAAAAACAGCGAGCTGTCGGCTGTGACCTGTGTTGTCCCGGTTGTGATGAAGCCGACTGTCTCCCCGGAGCCGGCTCTGACCTGTCGTTTCTGCTCTGTGTCGGCAGGCTCTGATCGTCTCGCCGGAGCTGGCCCGCCGCTATGAGACCCTCTCGGTGGACCCGGGCAGCGCCATCGCCGCCGATCTGCAGGTGGCGCCCGGCGGCGAGTTCGTCTACGTCCTCTCCACGCAGAAGGTAAGCGTCGGAGCACCCACCGGCGGAGCACCCACCGGCGGAACACCCACCGGCGGAACACCCACCGGCGGAGCACCGACACCGGAGCCACATCCGCCGGAAATATTGCAATGACATACCAATTACCATGAACTGACGTAAAATGTAATGCAGTGTAATGCATGTAATGTAATGCAATGCATGTAATAACATGTAATACAGCTGCGCCTCTCACCAGGACAGACTACGCCTCTCGTGCAGGGTGCACACCGCCGCCGCCAGCGTTCGAACCCCGTCCGGAAAATCGTTTCAGACTCTGTTCCGAACCCCATTGCGGGTATACCAGGGTACTTGTCTGGGCCCTCTCCTTAATATTTTTTTTTATCAAATGATCTCAGCCTTTACATAGAAGGCAACGTCAAAATCTTTCAGTATGCTGATGACAGTCAGCTGTTGATTTCGGGCACAAAATCTGACCTTCCTCGTCTTGTCCATGAGATGGAGTCAGCAATGCAGACGCTGCACCAGTGGTTTAGCCTGAACCACATGAAGCTGAACACAGCGAAAACCCAGTTACTGGTTCTTGGCAGCCCAAAATATTGAAAGACATGGACAAAGTGACGCTGACTATGCAAGAAACGATCAATCGGACACGGTAAAGAACTTGGGACTAGTGATGGATCGCCACTTGAACTATGACGCCCACGTCAGTCAGGTTTTGTCGTAAATGTACTGGATTGCTGATAGGTCTCTCCCATGTACGACACTGTATTCCCCGCAAGGTTCTGCCGACCCTGGTGAGCAGCCTTGTCATATCGCTGATTCGATACTGTTTGTCGATTTATGGCAGCTGTACCAACCGCAATCTAGCGCGGCTGTGATCAATTTTGGCGCGCGGGTGATTGCCGGTCGCAAGAAAAGGGACCATATCAGTGATGTGTCGCGTGACCTTGGATGGCTCGCTGCGACCCAGCTACACACCTACCATGCGCTGTGCCTGATGAAGCGTCTTCTGACGAACTCGGAACCCCACTCCCTGGTACGGAGATTGGTGCGAAGGCGTGACGTGCGGCAGACTCAAACGCGACAGGATAACCACCTGGACCCACCAGCCATCAAGACTGAGTACGGCAGACGCCGATTCTTATACCGAACGGTTGATGCGTTCAACCGCCTCCCATCCCGAGTCACCGTGAGCCGCATCCGGGCCTTTAAAAGGCGTCTCCGAAGGCATCTGACGGGTGCAGGATGCGAGTGAGCTTGACTGTTGTTGAGTGTATGTATACGTGAATGTATATATGTGATGTGATATATATGAGTGTATACGTGAGAGAGTTTGCTTATTTGTTCCTGGATCCGCTTTACTGTTATTCTGTTACCCATGACTCAAGGCATGACAAACCGGTATTATACTGGATGTTCTTACGAATAATACACATACAAACAAATGCAAGTAATGGTTCGTCGAGGAATACGAGTCATATCCCACCCCGTATCATTACTCAAAATTATTTTATGGGAACGTTTCGATGACTGTATTCCTATTTCCGACATGTTCTGGCGTATTTGATGTGAATGTCTTCCATTTTTGTTTTACCTATTTATTCGGATATTAAATGAATTAAATATAATGTTTAGTGTTTCTGTGCACTGTGCAGGTCACTCCACACTGTCTCAACTCAACGGGCGGGCCATGACGTAACCCTCATCCCGCCCGCCCCGGAGCCGTCATCCCGGCGGCGCTCGGCCCGCCTAATTGGCGGCGGTCCATCGTGATGGGAGGGCCCGGCGCCGGGCAGTGGACGCCGGCCGGACCACTCGCAGACCGTGACCCCCGCCATGACGCTGATGACCGGCGAGTAATTTATTGCAATGACGCGCCGCTGCCGGCCGTGTCCCGGCGTCCCTCTGCACCACCTCCCGTCGCCGCGACAGCTTTTCCACGCCTCCGGACCGCCTATCTTCGTCCGATCTGGACGCTTCTGACAGGCGTCTGCACCGCCGCCGAGTCGAGCCGGCTCACCTCGCAAGCGGCGGCGGCTCGAAGGATCGGCTCGCTGTCCGTGATATGCTGACGGCTCGAATCACTCATCTGTGCCGGGGCCGCTGTCCAGCGCACCCGTCTTCACCAGCTGGTGTCGGCGTCAGTCGATCCTGCCCAGCTGTTCCGCTCCATTTCCGCGTGGTTTCCTCCGAGAGCTGTGAGAAAGCCCAAGTTCGTTCCCTCAGCTGTCGGAAACTTCTCAATTAATCACCACGTATTTGGTCATTTTTCACAAAGTGCATCTACATTTTTACGCCCAACAACTTTATCTTTATAGCGATCTCCAAAAAATCCTCTTCCGTGTCCCATGCCACCAGTCTCATCTCCCCTCACTGCCTCTCCTCTGCTCCCCTGTCTCCTGCCCTGCTCAGACCGGTTACCTGCCGCCACGCCGCCGCCGCTGCACGCTGCACCGCGTCTCCGGGTGGGCCGAGCCGTCATTTCGCCGCGCCCCCGCCGGCTCCATTACAATTACGGCGCGCCACGACCGCCGCGCCGCGACCGCCGCCGAGCTCCGCGGAGCCGCCGGAGCCGCCGCGCGGAGCTCCCCGGAGCCTGTTTACGCGCCCCTAGGCGGGATGCTGAGCCGGGCCGGAGCCGCCGGTGGCCTGCGCTCGCCGACTCTGATCCCGCCAGCCGACATGCACCGTTCCTCACTGCAAATAAAACAAATGGCGGCTTGGGATAATTTACGCCGGCCGAGCATGCCACCCGGCCTCTCCTCCGCCGCCGCCGCTGCGGTGGTGGTACAGCTGAGGTGCGCTGAGGTGCGGTCCGACTGCAATAGCTGCGCCGGGCACCGCGCTTTGTCCGGCCGAGCGTCCCATATTGATCTGCCCACCATGACGCGGCCCCTTTGTGATTCTTATGTGTAATTGTTGTGCAACAGGCCCGCCAGAGCTACCCGCATCAACTGCCTTGGCCTGAATGACGGGAGAGGTGCCTGAAAGGCTTTGCCACGCGCCAGTTGCGCGCCGCGTTTCGCTTCTATTTCCCGGGGCGTGGTGGAGGCACGTGCAGTGCCATGCTGGGATTCTGCTGGCGCCGCTTATGGCACGCCCGACCACTCAGCGGTGGGCGGCATTCGCAGAATTCCCGGCTTTATACCGGCCCGGAAACCCACCGGCTCGCCGAGACTCGTGACTTCTGAGACGTCACATCTGAGCTGTGCAGCCTGCCAGCCATCCCATTTCCTGTCAACAGACCGCAGAACGGCCGTCTTCACCGTCTCCGCCGTCTCCGCAGTCATGACGGCGGCCTGTGTCTCGGAAGACGGTGACCGCGGCCGGGCAGGTCGGGCAGGCCGGGCAGGGCTGCCAGCGGGTCAGAGCACCTCCCGCTGACGCACCTCGCTGAGGACACCCGCACCGTTTCCGGCGTCACTCGGCGTCTGACAGCCCCTGCCAGGACACATTGTTAGACGTGGGCCGCGCGCCAGACCAGCTGGCGAACACACCAGACCAGCCCTGGCCAGACCAGACCAGTTCGGTCAGACCTGGCCAGACCTGGCCAGCCCTGGCCAGACCAGACCAGGTTCGGTCAGACCTGGCCGGACCTGGCAACGCTTGTCCGGACCAGACCAAACAGTCCAAGGCATGCAGCCATCTCTATATACGGGCCCTCTCTATGACCTGTCCTGTTGGCGAGGTCACTTCAGACCAGGCTGCGCACCTGTGTAGGAACAGGAAGGGCTACGTCACATTAGCAAGCAGCCAGCAGACCACCTTTAGCTGGCCGGACACCTCTAACCCTGCTCACCATCATTTTCCCGGGTATAACTCAGACGACACAAAGCCGGCTGGCTGCACTGCAGCCGCCAGCCGGGCAGCCGTGCATCACCACCGGCGCAGCAGCCGTCTCCGCGTCCCGGCCGTGCCGGCTGGAGCGGGACGTCCGGCTGGCGGCTGACGCGTTCGGCGCGGCTGGAGCCGACAGATCCACTCAGCACCGCTGCCGAACCGAGCCGCTCCTAAATCAGCCGGCCGCTGCTGCTGCTGGACGGCCGGAGACGCAGCCCGAGCCTCGATCGAGCAGCAGCCGCGACTCTCGGACGGATACAGCAGCCACCGGCTTACCAGCAGCACCCAGCCTCCCTGGCTTCCATCGCCTCAGCAGTTAGATGCGTCAGTCTGGAAGGTGTTCCCGTCCATCGCCCCTCAGCAGCTCCCCCCGCCCGTCCCGCGGTGCGTCGGCGGCGCGTCTCGATATCTGCCAGCTCCGCTGCCACCGCCGCATAGCAATCAAGCCGCGCGCCGCCGATCGCGCCACAATCGCCGCCGTCCGCTCTGCATGCGGCGCGCCCCGGCGATCCGCGCCGATACCGGAGTGCGGCGGCGATGGCGCGGCCGTGGCTGAACTGGCGCAGTCATCGGGCGCGCGTCGCCGCCGGGCGCTGACGGCGGCGGGAGGAGGCCCGGCTGAAAGCGCCGTGACGGAGCAATGCCGGCTGTCGCCCGTTGATCCGGCCAGCTCCTGACCGCTCCTGACCGCTCCTGACCGCTCCTGACCGCTCCTGCCGCTCCTGACCGCTCCTCAACGCTTCTCTCCGCTTCTGGTCGTACTATTGCTCCCGTTCGCTCGGTTCCACACCCTTGGTCGATTGGTGCAGTGAACACGTACCGCCGCAGTGTGGCGCTGTAGAAGGCGCCGTCTGCGGGGCCGCCGCCTCAGTTGGGTTTCCACTCAGATGTGAACTGCCGTGTTCCTTGGCCGTGTTCGCGGTGGAATGCGGCGCGGTGTCTGCACAGGGAAATGCCCGCAGTTCTGCAGCGAGCGGAGAGAGCTGCACCTCTCCCCAACACGGTCGGGTTTATGATTGGGCTATGAGCCGGGTCAATTCGCGAGGGCTGTGAGATAGGGTCCATTCGCGGCGCCGTGAGCCGGAGTCAATTTGCGAGGAGGTGCAGAACAGGATGGGTTTGTAAACTAATTTGCAGCAGTCACTGACACCGGCTGTATAAGGAAGTGAATCTGTTTCTGAGAGTATTGGAGGTGTAAGGGCAGTATACTGTTACAGTATACTGCCGGACTTTCAGCTGCGCCCGCCCGCTGTGCGCACAGCGACTGGCCAGCGGTCGTTTGCCTATTAAGGTGCAAAGCTTCTGAACGAAATCGATACTGACGTGAGGCGACTGGATCCGATTGGTTTTAAGCGTGCGGTAATGTCGTCACTGGTTGAGTAGGTCTGTAGTGTGTACTGTGTAGTGTATTTTATTCGAGTGTTCGCTTGTGATTTTACCCTCATCATGTGATTATCACCCAGTTATTTGTTTGTTTGTATTTGCATGACTAAGGGCGCATAATAGCCACAGCTGTTTAGTGGGGTGCCAGTTCGAGTCAATACAATACAGGAAGAGTCTGTGACACTTGGATAAAGCCACGACCCCACGTACCGCAGCAGAATTGACTACATGCGGTCAAGTTTCTCCAATCAGTCAGCGCCCACCTCTAGTTTAGTTTGTATTCAGCAGCTACCAGCAGCTGTAGTTTGGGCTGTTCTGTTTGTGGATTCCCTGTCCGTTTGTGCAGAGGCAGAGCTCTGTTCCCCGCCGTCCCGTCCCACCGCGGCCGTCCCGTCCCGTCCCGTCCCGTCCCACCGCGGTCTCTCCGCCGGCAGCCGGCGGCCGTCCCGCGTCCTTCGGCGGGCCGGCCGGGTGACGCTGCAGTTGCTCACATGATAAATTCAGCCAACGCTCACAATGCGCCTTTTATGCGGCCGGTCAGGCTGCACGCGGGTGAAATGGGCGCGCTCCCATAGCCGCCACTCGGCCGTAATTGGCGGCTCGGGACGGCGGAGACGGTCCGCAAACAGACCCGCTCAAAGACGCCGCGCCGGTCCGCCGGGACGCCCCATTGATCACACCGGGCTCTCCCGGGCACACGTATTCACAGGATTGGCGAGAAATCAGCTGTTCGGCGAACACTGTGGTTTCCGCCGCCGCTTTGTACAGCACGCACGCGTGCTGCGAAAATGCTGAAATCGGATTCGTTTGGGGCGTTTCTGGACACAAAGGCAGATAGGGACCGTCCATAAGTTCCATGCGTCCCATTCTCCGCGGCCAGTCTGGACTTATTTATCGCCCATTCGGCCGCTGTTGCGTTCCTTTAGTGTTTTCTCACCGGCGGCATTCCTGGGCCTATACCTGCGGCGCGGGCCGCGTTTAGGTATAAATTAGTCCGGCTGAACGTGTAACTAAGAGGTCCATTACCTGGGGTGCACGTTGGGCCGCGCCGTAGTTTAGGAGCGCGAGCCAGGTGGGCCGAGGGGAGAGGGTGGCGGGGCCGGTTGTGCGGGCGCACCCCCGGCGCGCGGGCCTGGCCCCCGGCCGTACCGCCGACACCCCTGGCGAGCTGGGCGGCCGCACCGGCTCCTTCCCTCCCTCCCTCCCTCCCTCCCTCCCTCGGCAGCCCAGATGGTGGCCGGCCGTCGCGGCCAGGCCCGGCGGACCACAGCGTTAAAATTAATTAGCCAGGCTCAAAATTCCACGGCTGGGGTATATCAGCCTCACCTTGAGCCGTCGGTCGTGACAGTTTCCGTCCGGTCGTCGACACATCCGCAGTGCCTCGGTCCCACAGATACCTGCGGGGCAATCGTGCGTATAGTCAGCGGCGGAGGGGTGGGCGCGGGTGGCTCCGTCACCGGGCCCCACTCCGAGCGCCACAGCTGAGCGACTCTGCGTCACGGAGACGGCGCGGCGGGCCGACTCCCACGCTCCCACACCGCACGGGACACGCCGGATCCCCGCCACACCACACCGGAGCACACCGGAGCTCACCGGACCGTCCCCGCTCCTGGCGCGGCCTCTCCGGGCGGCGGCAATTAATCGCCGGCGATTGATTCTCGGTGATTGGGCTGGGCCGGCCGGCCGCAGGTCGCCGGCTACTGATCCGGCAGGCGGGGAGCCTCCGGCGGCGGCGGGACGGCGTGTTGTGCCGCCGACTGTGATCCGCCGTGACCGTGACCGACCGGGGTGGCCGGCCGACCGGAGGACGGAGGACGGAGGACGTACTCTGCCGCCGGCAGGGAGAGGCTCTGCGGCCGGGGAGGACGCAGGATGGTGGTGATGTGTGCCAGGGCGTCAGGATAGTGTGGGCTAGCGATAACAGAATGAAACAAAATATATGCTACTGTTGTCTGTTAGTAGGTTAGTTGGATCCTCGTATAAATAAATTTGATAGCATTTTGTAAGTTTGGGGTGACCTCTAAAAGCTCCAGCCGAGAAACTTGAGGGCCGGTATTTAGGAGACAGCTCCTGCGCCTGCTTGGTCACCGGGGGAGCGAGCGGCAGGGGAGAAGGGACTCCCTCGCCCTCCCGTAAATCGGAGCAGGTCGGAGCCGTTTTTACGTGGCCGCCGGCGGCTGAGAAGGATCGTCAGCCGGTCACAGCGGGGCGCCTCAAAAACAGCGTCGGCACCTTTGTGACGCACCGGTCCGAACTGGGCCGCGCGGCACGGCTCGCCGCCCGTCCGGCCGACTCGGCGCGCGCGTCGGATGCGCTCCGACAGGACTGGGTCGCTTCGCGACGCGGCCAGAATCGGTAACTGCGCGCCGCCGCCGCCGCCGAGACACGCTTCAAAGCGCGCCGACGCGATGGACCGACGACAGAAAAACGAGCCGGCTGGTGGAAACGTTTGCCGTCGACGAAAAACCGGGGCGCGTCGCTGCACGTCGTCAGCGGAGCGGCCAGTTTTTGTCGGCCCACGTCCGGCCTTGATGATTTTTCACATTGGTTAAGCGGTTGGGCCGTGGCGGTGTTGTTTTTACGGCGCTTCTCATGCCCGGTTGCGGTCTTGCGCGGCTGGGAAGCAGCGAGTTGCCGATGACCACAGCGCTTCCCCGCCGCCCCCAGCCGCCGCCGGCGCAGCCTAAATAATGGGCAGCTAATTTGTTTATGAATCGGTAATTACCTCGTGTCGTGTTTTCACTCTCGGCGTCCGGAGAAAGTGCGTGCCCGAGCAGGCTCTGAAAGCTAATTTGTAGCGGAAAAATCAGGCTATCGACGGGGGTTCCGCTGGTGGGGTGACCCGAGCGGCGGGGGTCCGGCGGCGGCCTGGCTACGCCCGTGCACAGCTGTTGACCCTGTTTCTCCGTGGCACGGCAAAGAGCTGCTAGCCTGTTGCCAGAGTGTGGCCAATGGAAGTTCAGCCTGAATACAGCTCCAGAGCGATGGGGCGCCGCGTCTCAGAAAGTGAATGCCATGTCGGCCGATTAATTTGTCAGCGGTGACCCGTGGCGCAACGCGCTCAGGACGGCCGGGTCAGTCGGATCAGAGGTCAGGCGCGTGCCGGCCAGAGCCCGCCGCGACCGGCCGGCCACCGCCGCGGGGTGTCCGAGTGGGCCCGGTCATATGGCCCGTTCTCGAGCCGCGGCCGGCCGCCCCGCCGACCCACGTCACCCCGCCGCCGCCCGCTGACCTGGCCTCGGCGCAGCTCGTTAGCCCGGCTCGGCCTCCCGCCGTCCCACTCACGCCCCTGACGGTTTTATTCCTGCGTTTCAGGTGTCGAAGGTGCGCGTGCAGACGTGTGAGAAGTACACCGACTGCGCCTCATGTCTCGGCTCCGGAGACCCCTACTGCGGCTGGTGCTCGCTGGAGAAGAGGTAAGTCGCGCTGTTACAGCTCTCTGTATAAGGCGGGCGGGGCGTGCCGGCTGGCGTGCCGACGGTACGTTTGCCCGAATCACCCGTCCCGGAGCCAGTTCGCGGAACTCTGAGAAACTTGGTGTTTCTAGCGGCGGCTGGCAGTGAAGTTGGCCCTGGTGCAGGTCACGTGACAGGGGGAGGCACGGGGTCTCGGAAGTTCTCTCCCAGGCTGGCTGATTGAGCGGTGGGAATCACACCAGTCTCACTCTCAGCACAGAGCCGAAGCTGGGCGGCTGTGATGAGCCTGACCTTCTCACAGTGGTGACGTGACGCGTCTGCGGCACATATGTCGCGCAGTCTCTGCAGCGTCAACCCCTCTCCCTCCCATCGCCCCTCCCCGGGCGCTCACCGCCACAATCACCGGGCCTTGGACAAAGTGCGGCTGTTTTGCCTGCGATTATAATGACATAATCATATTTATAGAACAAAACCGCAATACAATTACTGTTAAATGATGAAATATAAATATGAATCGATTACTTACCGCCTTCTTCGTGCTAGAAAAAGTGTGATGTTCCACTTCTGCTTCGATTTTCTCCACGAAATTCGGGCATCATGAGCTAAACACTCGTCAACTTTACAATGCAACAATTAACCTTAACAAATTCAACAATCCAAGTTTAAAAAACAAAACAAAAACACAGGAAATAAACCACAGGCTTTGAGTGCATTCGCGAATATTTCTCTTTGAATGCGTTCTCCATGGAGGCAATGCTATTCCAATGATGAAATAATAGTCATGGCCACACTTTGATTTTCATGATTTTTGAAACTACGGAAATAATAAATTATTTTGTGAAATAGGGCCAGATAGAGCATAAATTCGTGGAGACTCGGGTGAACGGCACCCCTCCCCTCTCCTCCGCTCCCGTGTCTGTCGGCGTCGACGTCTGTCGGCGTCGACGTCTGCCGGCCGGCGATCGTCGGTTCCGGCTGGGGTGTGTCAGCCCAGCCGGCGAGCCACGTCCCCCGTTTGACATGGCAGATAAATAGCCAACCGTGAAAAATGGTCCACTCGGCTTGTTGTTGAAGCGCACTGGGTTGATGGTGCCGATGCTGGATCGTTCCTCATCGGCGCTGACGCATTGGCCAGATTGAAACAGCGTCCGACGCGACGGAAATATATGGAGCGGCCGGGACCAAGTTTTGCCCGTTTCGGCGAGAATGACCGCTCGCCGGCCGGGCCGAATTCAATTAGCAGTGTTGCTGGCCCAATGGCATGGCATGAAACCGGCATCAGCGTCAAGTGATGATTTCATCTCGCGCGGGCGACCGGCAGCTGGGGGTGAGCGATATTCGGTGGGGTCGGACGGGTTGATTTTGCAGCGCGCGTTCGACGGACGAGCAGCGCGCGCCAGCCAGCCTGCTGGAGATCACGTCCACCTGCTTAGAATCATATTAACTCCCAGACGATTGCCAGAAATATTACCGTCAAAAATGATTCGCGTGAGCGTTGCTAAGCTCACAGTTAAGATTCGTTCCGACACTTTCCCACAGTTAAACGTCCAACGCGATTAGAAGCAGCGAAGTGTCGGCGGAAAATTACAAATCCCACTAACCAGTATAATGACTAACTGAACAAATAATCTTCTCATAACTCAGGGCGGCCAAAACGGTGCCACTGAGCCGAGAGTCACGTCTTGCGCCGCGCGGGTTGGCCCTGATTGGTCGCGCTTGCCACCTCTGTCGGCCACATGTCCGCTGTAAACCGGACCGTCCGGAGCCGCCGCCCCTCCGGGCCGGCCCGCTGTCGAGACGCGTGTCCACCCGATCCCGCTCAATCGCACCGATCTCGGCCGAACGTCATCCACCAATGGCTGCTCCGCCGCGTCCCAAGGGGGATTAGAGCCGACACAGCTGACACAGCCGCCGCCGCCGCCGCTCTCTTCACTTCGAAGCGGCGATTTCGCCGCGGGCGCCCCGTCGCGGCGACGCTGGCGACGTCCGTTTCCGCGCCGCGCCACCGGAAGAGAGTCGGCAGACTTTCGCCGATGTCGCCATCGGTGCGGTGCTCGTCGCGGACGGCAGACAATCTGGAACAATCGGAGCACAATCGCGGCACAATCGGCCGGCGGACAGCGATGATTAGACGCCTGTTAGAGCGCCGGCTGCCGGCGGGCCGGGCGCGTCCCGCCGCCGCCGGGGAGGCATTTATGGCGCAGCACGAGCGCCGTGGCCGCCGCAGGCCGCGCCGCCGGGGCACTCGTGGCGGGCGCCGGCCGCGCTCTCGGGCCCGCCGGTCAGCAGATCTGCAGCAGATGTCTGACGGAACAAAGCGGACGCCGAGCGGTGTTTCAATGAGCGCGGAGAAGGCGGCGGCGCGCTGCACTATTATTAGATTAGTGCTAACCACCTGTGGGGAGCGGCGCGGCGTTGCAGTCACCTGTCGGCCGTTCCGCCCCTCCTCTGTCTGATTACCGGGCCGGCCGTGGCTCCTCGGACAGCCGGCCGTCTGTGGTTCAGGGGAGGAGGGCCGAGACCGAGGGGCCGTCTGTGGTTCAGGGGAGGAGGGCCGAGACCGAGGGGCCGTCTGTGGTTCAGGGAGGAGGGCCGAGTCTGTGGTTCGGGGGAGGAGGGCCGAGCCCGAGGGGCCGCCTGGCCAGTGTTCAGCCGGCTTGGCTTTGTTCCCGCGGAGGGGCAGCCGGAAAATTCATTTCGCCGCTGGTTTACGAGTCGTTTTTGCCGCGTGTCTGTTTGGCCGCGCGGGGGCGAGTGTATCAGACGGGCGTCACGCCCTCGTCAGATGATGTTTCGACATCAGACATCACTGACGTCGTGACGGCCCGGTCAGATCGTGCAGCGAAATGCGGCGCACCGTGTCGAACCATTACCGGCCACAGGTGACCTCACGCGCGGCCCGCCGACGGCTCATGAGAGTGTTCATTGAGGCCACGCCCCCCCCCCCCCCCCAGGTCACGCCGTGGAAATTGGTTGAAACAACAATTATTATTGCAACAACAGCACCAAACGACAAGCGGTATAAACATCTAACAGCCACATCACACCCATCACACCCGTCTCACACCCATGCCACACCAGCCCGAGTGAAGCATCATTCGGTGCCAGATGAGGCAGTGACCGGCGCCGGCGACGGAGCAGACCGAGAAAGTGACGGCACCGCGAGGACCCGGACCGCCGCGCCGGGGCCGGCGACCCACAGTCCAGTCACGCTGCTCCGAGTGAAGGGTAACACTGCCGATGACTGGAGCTTTCTAGCCTCCCCGCTTCACTGAGCACTAGCAGGCACCGCTCCCCTGCTGGAGCGGCTTGCTGCCCGGTCGTTTCCCTCGCCGTCGTTGTCGACAACGCGCCGGGAACGTCGCAAACGACGATGCGCGCCGCCGCCCGTCTCCGCCCTAAACCAACAGCTCAAATTACCGACCAACTTAGCGGATTATTCGCCACGCTCTGAAATGCAAATGACATTAATTGTAAACAAATTTCATCCCGGTTCTGCGCCTAAGTGTCGCGCAATCTGAATTTATGTGCGGAGGGATTCGTTTTATTACGTCCATTTGCAAGAGACCGGCAGTGGCGGCGGGGGCGGCGGCGACGGGCGGCGCCGGAGCGGTGGCAGGCCAGCGCGCGTCTGCGGCCGCCTAATTCGATCATCTCGCGGTGATGCCGCAAAAAAAACTTTTCTCGCCGGATGCTGTACCGACGGCGGTCGAGGTTGCCACAGGGCTGTGGTCGGCAGTAATCGGGTTAGCCGTCAGCGCCGGGCGACCTGGCGGGGGCGGGGGCGGGGGCGGCCGCCTCTCCGCCGAGCCGCTCTGACGGCAGGGGTGCTCTCCGCGCGCCGCGAGCGGCTGCTGGTGCGTACTGTGGATCGCGCCCTGCGCCATTTGCATAACGTCATTACTTTTCAACACAGTGCGGCACATAATCAATAGCAAGACCCGGGTGCGAACCAGCGTAGTGGAAAGCGAGGCGGAAAATGTAGCGGAAGAGAAACGAGTGCAGCGCGCGCCCAGTGTGGCGGCAAGATTCGGCGCGCGGCGCGTAACCGACGCGTCTTCTAGGGGGTCGGGGTGCCGGAGGGGCCGGCGTTCCGGGGAGGTCGGGGTGCCGGAGAGGCCGGCGTTCCGGGGAGAATAAGCTTCTTGGGAGGACGGAGAGGGGTGCCGTTCGAGGACTACCTATACCGGTTTCAGAGCCTCGCAGTCGGCCGCTGCGGCGAAATTTCCTTCATAAATCGCCGGCTCCGGCGGCGGCGCTGACACCGGCGGCCGGGGCCGTGCCGGTCTGAGGCTTATCTAGCTGATGCTCTGTTTGAGTTTAGGATCGCCGCTCCGTGTGGGCTGACATTGGTCGATCGAGCCTGGGACGCCCGCAGAACAACGGTGGCACATGGCCGAGTGTCCGGCCTTGAAAGAAGGCAGCCGTAAAGACGGCCGAGTGTCCGGCCTTGAAATAAGGCAGCCAAGAAGGCATAAAGGTTTGACCAAAGGCATGACCGAAATTCCTGACGACCTTTTCTTCCCTTGCATTTTGTTGCGTCAAGGTGGACATGGTATTTATGGAATACCTTTAACCCTCGCCCTACGGGAGCTTTTTTCACATTCGCCCTACGGGGGGGGGGGGGGGCTGACAGGTCCCCTGTTAACTTCCAAACCAAGCAACATAGAGAAATGCGATAAGAACCAGCATGTTGCCTGTCATGAGAGGAATCTAACGGTATGCGATTTTTAGGTTTCAGGTCAACTAGTGACCTTTCAGGTCAAGTGAATGACCTCGGATTTACCACGTCCAGAACAGCGATTTTGCTCTTCAGAAAACCTCAAAATTAGAAATTGATAAATGTAAATAAAAAGGAATGTGCGTAGACTATTTTTGGCTTATAAATACAGAAAAGGTAATTATTTGTTTTTATCTTGTCAAAAAAGTCAAAAAAGTTATTACAAAAAATTACGTCATCAGTTTCTTACACTTAGGGAGCCATCATTCAGTCAAAAATGAAGATATTGCTTTGCAATTTGCTATGGGTATTGTCCATACTCGGTTCTCTCACATAATTTCCGGTTTTTCTAACATCTTTGAAAATTGTGATTTTGTGGGATTTTTTCCCCAAAAAAAATTAGGGGTCAAAAACCCAAAATTGTGAAAATCAGAGATTGTCATTTTAAAGAGAATGCCATTTTGTATCTTTGGTAAATTGCGTTTGCAATTTCCTTTAAAACTCTGTTTTCTACCATTTGTCAAATATTTATCTTTTTTCCACCAACATGACGTCATCAAAACATGATGATCTCCCAAACTACTGACCAATTTCAATTAAATTTGTACAGCATACGTATAATTGTTGTAAACTCAGCTACCGAAAATTTCAGCAAGATGCGCCGCACGTGTAAAAAGCTACTCAAGAAAAACCTCAGGGGGGGGGGGGGGGGTGCTGTCAGGCCCCCCTAGGGCGAGGGTTAACCTTTTGGAATACATTAAATATGTGCATTTTACCATAGCTTGCGGCTTGCCCTTTTCTTTGTATACTAGTAAACCGAGTGTTTCAGATAACTGCGATTAACTGCGATTCAGATTAACTGCGATAACCTTCAAATTAATTAACTACATCAATACTGCGGAGGATTTCGATACACCAAAAATGTGTGGCATGCCAAACCGAACTGTGGTGACTTCCCTGTCGTCCTTCCTCCTCTTGATATATTTCCGCCTTCTGTGGCCAAATCGCCAATCTGAATTATCCGCCGCTCCTCAGTGTGTGACGAACACCGAAATCCCGGGTCTTGTCGAGTGCTGGAAATGACAGCTAAAAACCTTGAAAGGTAAAACTCTCACAACCACCCGCAGCATGCCTCGGATTCCATCTGAAGTTTGTGTAAAACTAATGGCGGCAGCCGGGCCCGCTAACAGGCCGGCTGACAAGTTAGCCCGCCTGAATGGCTTCTCCGCTCGGCCAACAGAGGCTGGGCGGGACCAACGTTCTCAGGGAACCCAGCTCTCGACCTCATGCAATTGGCAATGAAACCTGCGTAATACGAACGTATCGTGCTGTACCTGCTATTTTGTTATCAATACCGGTGGATATACGATATATCGGCACGCCTTAGATAATGCAGTACATTACCATAAATAGCTCGGGTAATCACCTTCTCCATTGAGTGCCAATTGCTGCGTTGCTGATGACATTTAGTGAGCAATATATAAAGGCACAACATTCCTATATAAGTGTACCTGGATTGTAAATAGAGATGCAAATATTATTTTATTAAAAAAAAAGGAACCGGCACCGCCACCGCCACCGCTCATAAATGAGTTGGCACCGGCATCAAGCCCTGCCACATGCCACATGGCAGCACCCGCCAGGCCCGGCAGCCAGCAATCTGCATTCTGCATGTCTTGACTTCATTATACATTAAACAATATTTTAACCCCGAACTTGTGCTGAGACCGGCAAGCCTGAGTTCAGACACAGCTTCAGGCCCGCCAGGCCCGCCGGGCCTGAATTTGGGCCGACGCCGGCTCCGTGGCCCTGAAATTTGCATCCCTAATTGAAAAGTTCTCATTCAACCTGCATTAAACCGGAAAATAGAACCCATTCGCATACCCATCTTTTTGCCTAGCAAGAATTGCCACCATATGTTCCCGCCCACGCGCCCTGTTGACCGCTCGCCGTCCGGGTCCGCCGTGTATGTCTGTCGGTCTGTGTCTGTGTGTGTCTGTCTGTCTGTGTGTGTGTGTCTGTGTGCGTCTGTGTGTGTGTGTGTGTGTGGGGGGGGGGGGGGGGGGGTGTGCTAGCCTGCCTGTGTATCGGTCGGCTTGCAGGCCGGCAGCCGGTCTGTGTGTGTCGCCATCCATCAGGCCGCCGTCGGCTCGTGTCCCGCCGTCGGCTCGTGTCGTGTCACCCACGGACGCCGCCATTGTCCCCGACGCAATACCATTCAGTGCGGCCGTGCAAACCGTTTATGATTCATATCGCACGTGGTGCACGTCCCGGGACTTGCCGCCGGCCGAGCCGTGCCGTGCCGTGCCGTGCCGTGCCGTGCCGTGCCGTGCCGTGCCGTGCCGTGCCGTGCCGTGCCGTGCTGTGCTGTGCCGTGCCGTGCCGTGCTGTGCCGTGCTGTGCCGTGCTGTGCCGTGCTGTGCCGCGCTGTGCCGTGCTGTGCCGTGCCGTGTTGTGCCGTGCTGTGCCGTGCTGTGCCGTGCTGTGCCGTGCTGTGCCGTGCTGTGCCGTGCTGTGCCGTGCTGTGCCGTGCTGTGCCGTGCTGTTCCGTGCTGTGCCGTGCCGTGCTGTTCCGTACTGTGCCGTGCTGTGTCGTGCTGTACCGTGCCGTGTTGTACCGTGCCGTGTTGTACCGTGCTGTGCTGTGCCGTGCCGTGCCGTGCCGAGCCGTGCCGTGCTGTGCCGTACTGTGCCGTGCCGTGCTGTACCGTGCTGTGCTGTGTTGTGATGTGTGCCTTACTGTGCGGCGTGCCACTCTGTGCTGTTGTGTGCCGCGCTGTGTTATTTTGTGGTTTGGGTGCCCTGCTGCTCCGTGCCCGTGCGTCACGAGGAAGCAGAACCAATCGCCGCCCGCCCGGTGACCGGTGACCGCATCCCGCCCGGTGACCGGTGACCGGTGACGGCGGTCGCGGCGGCTGAGTCAGGGCCGGTGACCGGTGACCGGTGACCGCGGTCGCGGCGGCTGAGTCAGGGCCGGTGGTTGGTGGGGTGACCGGAACGGGGCCGCGTTTGACGTATCGCGGCGTCGCAGGATGACGTATCGCGGCGTGATGGGGACGGTGACGGGTGACGTCACATCACGCTGCGGTCACCGGGCAAACATGAACACCGCTCAGCTGCGGTCCGAACCCCCCACAGCGATGAGTAATGCCACCAGAGTATTGATATTCCGCCCTAACTTGGTCCGTTTGCGGGAGCTTGACTCAGTTGTTTATGCCTGAGTGGTGTCCGGCAGAGCCAGCTTCTAGTGGCGTGCCTGACGTGCCGCTCCCTCAGGTGTGGGCGGGTGAGGGCCCACGTCGCGTCGGCGAGCCTCGGGCGGCGCCGTTCGTGACGACCTTGTGGCTCGAACGCGCGTTCCGTGTGCGCTGCAACGGCCCGGCCCGCTCGAGGCGACCGCGCAGTCTCGAGACGCGAGACGCGTGTCCCGACGCGTCGGATTAGGGCTAATTCCTCGCCGGCCTTGCATTGTGATGCGTTATTGGCCTCGGAGGCGCTCGCCCATTGCTTCATGTGAATAGCGTGCAGTCTCTGCGGTCTGCGCGTCTGTGATTTGTGCGCTCTCTCTCTCTCTCGCTCTCTGCTGGATGCGGTCTGTGTGAATAGCTATTTTTCTGCTGCAGTGCCTTTGAGACTCTGCACTGAGAACTGCGACCTTGCTGTTTTGTGTTTGGTTTTCTGCTCTGCTCGGTGTAATTCAGCTAAACATAGGGTGTAGAATAAAGCTGGATGCTCAATTGTCCAAACGTCTCGGTTTCTGTGACAAACATCTCAGTGTTTAGTCATTCTCAGCTACGCTCAGCGGTTTTCACTATCCTCGCACGTCTCCTGCCGTCCCGGCACGTCCCCTGCCGTCACGTCACGTCCCCTGCCGTCACGTCACGCCCCCTGCCGTCACGTCACGTCCCCTGCCGTCACCAGCCGTGTCTGAGTCCCACGTCTCTCTCCGCTTCACAGGTGTACGATCCGGTCCGAGTGTCAGAAGGCGCAGCAGAGCTCGCCGCGCTGGCTGACGTTCGGCGCCGGACAGCAGTGTATCGACTTCGAGCAGGTGCTCCCCGACAGGATCCCCGTGGACCAGTCCGTCTCGGTGAGTAACCGCAGCAGGGTGGGGAGGGGAGTCTGTCACGGTACGTCACGGGAACGATCGACACAATGGAGGGGTAATTCAGCGGGGGCAGGCAGATGTGTAACTGTGCGGGAAGTTAACAACTGGACCGGGTACACTGCTGGGACAGACGACGTTGAAATCGAGTGGTTATGGCGAGGAAACTACAAGTTATGTCGCGGTCAAGGTAATAAATCATGTCAGCGCCTTAGGGGAGTGACTGGGAGAGGAGACGCGTCACGCGTGAGAAGGCTCGTAAGTCAGGTTCGATGGATGGGTGCACAACGGAGTCCGGGAGGTGTGAGAGTAGAGATGCTGAGAGTCACGTGGCGGTTACTGCCGGATCTGTGGGCGGAGCTGAACGCTGGATGGAGGGGTCGTTTTTTCCCCGGAGCGGCCTAAAGCCATGTTCCGGGGGGGGGGGGGGGATTTCTTCTGGCAATTTGCCAGGAAAATAATTACGTTAACCGGTTTATGTGAACCCGGAGCAAGTTAGGGAATAGAGTATCTATTTTACGTTAAGTGAATTGTTCAAAGTAAATCTAATGTCTATCTTATGTTAAGTATTTCGTTCAAAGTCAAAATTAAGTAAAACACGAGACACACATACATACATATGTTATTCCATACACACACACAGACACACATACACATGGACATACACTTGTGAAAAGGAGGTAGTGTTGATGGAGCCGGGAGACTGTTGAGACTGTTGCCAGTCTCCCTGGCTCCGGCACCCCGGCGAGACCTGGTTGTGGGATGTATTTAGCTGGGAAAAAAGTCCTAAATAATAATATAAAAAAACAGCGCCTAACGCAAAGGGGACGAACCTGCGCAGAGAGCCAAAATTGCGCCTGGCAAAAAAACTGTTATATTTGATTAAATAATCGTGTTCGGTAAAGAAAATCAAAGAGGAGGCCAATCCATTCATGATAATCATCACCTAACAGCGTTTGAAGATTCAATGTGATTCGATTGTGTCGCGTGTAATCAATGATTTTCTGACGTTTGACATTGTGCACAGGGAAATTAATAAGTAAATGTTTTATTGTATAACGCGGATAACCTGGACAGTGTTGGCAATTTGGGGGCGGAAGATTGTCGAGAATGTAATAATGCGTAATTTTTGTATGACCGAGGCGGAGGCGTGCTAATACTATTTCTTTCTCTCTACAGTTCTGGTGACTCTAGACATGAAATGACTAAAAAAATGAAAAAAATGAATGAAGACATGACTAGACATGACTTTTGGTTTGATTGGATGCAGGTGAAAATGCGGAGCAGCGTCCCACTCGCGCTGGCGCAACACGTTACATTGTTGATTTATGAAATTTAAAACGTCTGATAAAGGGCTTGGAAGATGGTTTTCTGGAGGTGATTCTAAGCTTAATTTCGCGAGTCTGTCGGCTTCCTCGTTTCCCGGGATACCGGCGTGTCCCAGGATCCAGAGTAACTTAATTGTGCTATTTTGTTATGTAAATATTTGATTAGCTGTCGAATTTGGAAGACTATCGGGTTTCTGCAATCACGAATCGAGGAAATGGCATAAGCGAGGCGGACGAATCTGTGCATATGACTACTTCTTTAGGAGGTGTCGGGCGTGCGTCAGGCGCCGTCTGCAGCTGACACCAGCCGGCTGCGGCTAACAGCACTCCTTCGCCGTCCGCCGGAGGGGCGCTCTTTGAAGTCAGCGGCGAAACGTCGCCCACGCTGGGTGACTCCAAGGAAATATAATTTTGACTTTGAACGAAATACTTAATGTAAGATAGACATTATATTTACTTTGAACAATTCACTTAACGTAAAATAGATACCCTATTCCCTAGCTTGCTCCGGGTTTACATAAACCGGTTAACGTAATTCTTTTCCTGGCAAATTGCCAGAAGTAATTCCCCCCGGAATATGGCTTTAGGCCGCTCCGGGAAAAAAAATCAAGGAAATATTGACGCCGAGGGTTACCAATAGTAGGCGCTAGCCTAGACGTCCACCTTGTGAACAAACCGATCTGCCTTCCTCCGTTTACCTTTTTGCAGACACCCTTTTGTAGACAGTGCGGTCTGCTGCTCAGTTTTTCACCAATATGACGTACATCGTATCGTTGTAATCGATGCAATCAGGGGTATTTACAGTCCAGGGATTCCAGGGGTATTTACACTGAGCCAGTTTGACGGCAGAGTAAATCAGTAGCAATCCTCCAGTCAGGTAAGCTTCAGCGACAACTCAGCTATCAAGCAATTCCAACTTTCCCAAGTCTTTTGAACTTATCGCTGTCCCGCCAGGCAGGCGCGCTTCGATTTGATTCCCCGGAAGAGAGCCCTGTACTTATTCGCCGTCACTAAAGCCTTTAATGGCGTTCATCTCGTACTTTATATTAGGTATTTAGTCGTTCAGTGGCCAACAGTTATTAAGCCCCAATCCAATCCTGACGAATACCCAGCAGATCGAACCGTTCCTGGGACTATCTGACGAATCTCTTCTATATTTCCTCCCATCACCACCCGTCCACCCACTGTCAGGTGCGTCCTGGCCCCTCCGGTCCACCCTTCTCACCTCCCACCACCACCCGTCCACTCCCGTCAGGTGCGTCCTGGCCCCTCCAGTCCACCCGTCCGTACTCACCGTCAGGTGCGTCCTGGCCCCTCCGGTCCACCCGTCCACTCCCGTCAGGTGCGTCCTGACCCCTCCAGTCCACCCTTCTCACCTCCCGCTGTCGCCCGGAAGCCGGCGCGCCGCGGCGGTGGCGGCGGCGGGCGGCGCGGCCGATGCGCCGGATATTGCGCCCCGCGCCAGGATAGTCTGCAGCGACGACAAGCGGCGCGGCCACACACATCCATTATACATGAGAGGAGGGGCGGCTCGGCGTGACGAAGGCGCCGCCTGCCACCAAGTACCGGCCGCCGCGCCGCACTCGACTCGCCCCCCCCCCCCCCCCCCGGCATCATCACCTGGCAACTCGCCCCCCCCTACTCTACTGCCGAGAGTGTCTGAGGAAGTCCAGAGCTGCTGAGGGTCGCCGAGGCTGTTCAGAGCTGTTAAGAGGCGCTGAGATTCGCTATGAGTTGCTAGGATTCTCCGGGAGCTGCTACTGAGTCGCGTGAGAAACCAGTAAGTCAGCAAGAGCCTCTAGTAGCCGCTGAGAGGTTTGCCGAGTCACTGGAATTCTCCGAGAGTCGCTGAGATTCGCCGGCATTGGCTGGGAGCGGGCGAAAGCTGGCGCCGTCCGCCGCCGCCGGACTGGACGCCGTCAGTCGATAGGGCCGTTCCTGTGTGTTTGGTTGCCAAGTGGCGCGATACCATCCGAATACATCAGCGTCTGGTGTGCCGGCCGCCGGATACTGGAGAGCCGACCGGACGCCCGACACGAGATACCGTGGCCGTCTGGACTCGGTGCAGCACGTTCACACACGCAGGGAACACTATCAGCACCGGTTGAGCACTGGTCTGGCCCGTTTTTTTCCCCGGCCGATATTGACCGATTGCGCACTGTCGTCGGAGCCGCACGACTGCCGACACCAGGCGATGCACCAGTCAGCGGGCCGCGAGCGTTTGCCGCTGGTGCCGGCTGTTGGATCACCACGGAAACATCACATAGCCACCACGAATGGCTCGGTTATGACTTCGCAGAGTCACCAACCGAAACACTCAAACTAAAAACAAACTCCGAGGTTCGCAGAGCTTCTCGAAGTATATATCCTTCATTTTTTAGCGAATATAGCAAGCGTGGTTGTAGGTTATCTGTACACGATCGCTTGGCTGTGAATGCGTTGCTGGGTGTCCAACTCTCCACTGCAGGGTCCCGTCGCTGGCGCTGCAGCCTATCTCGTCCAGTCTCTATTCACGTGTATTCACGTGGTCACATCTCTGTATCTCCGTCCCTGTACGCTCTGCCTTGTGATCAGCGCGTGTCTGTATCTCCGTCCCTGTACGCTCTGCCTTGTGATCAGCGCGTGTCTGTATCTCCGTCCCTGTACGCTCTGCCTTGTGATCAGCGCGTGTCTGTATCTCCGTCCCTGTACGCTCTGCCTTGTGATCAGCGCGTGTCTGTGTCTGCGTCCCTGTACGCTCTGCCTTGTGATCAGCGCGTGTCTGTATCTCCGTCCCTGTACGCTCTGCCTTGTGATCAGCGCGTGTCTGTATCTCCGTCCCTGTACGCTCTGCCTTGTGATCAGCGCGTGTCTGTATCTCCGTCCCTGTACGCTCTGCCTTGTGATCAGCGCGTGTCTGTATCTCCGTCCCTGTACGCTCTGCCTTGTGATCAGCGCGTGTCTGTATCTCCGTCCCTGTACGCTCTGCCTTGTGATCAGCGCGTGTCTGTATCTCCGTCCCTGTACGCTCTGCCTTGTGATCAGCGCGTGTCTGTATCTCCGTCCCTGTACGCTCTGCCTTGTGATCAGCGCGTGTCTGTATCTCCGTCCCTGTACGCTCTGCCTTGTGATCAGCGCGTGTCTGTATCTCCGTCCCTGTACGCTCTGCCTTGTGATCAGCGCGTGTCTGTATCTCCGTCCCTGTACGCTCTGCCTTGTGATCAGCGCGTGTCTGTATCTCCGTCCCTGTACGCTCTGCCTTGTGATCAGCGCGTGTCTGTATCTCCGTCCCTGTACACTCTGCCTTGTGATCAGCGCGTGTCTGTATCTCCGTCCCTGTACGCTCTGCCTTGTGATCAGCGCGTGTCTGTATCTCCGTCCCTGTACGCTCTGCCTTGTGATCAGCGCGTGTCTGTATCTCCGTCCCTGTACGCTCTGCCTTGTGATCAGCGCGTGTCTGTGTCTCCGTCCCTGTACGCTCTGCCTTGTGATCAGCGCGTGTCTGTGTATGCGTCCCTGTACGCTCTGCCTTGTGATCAGCGCGTGTCTGTATCTCCGTCCCTGTACGCTCTGCCTTGTGATCAGCGCGTGTCTGTATCTCCGTCCCTGTACGCTCTGCCTTGTGATCAGCGCGTGTCTGTGTATGCATCCCTGTACGCTCTGCCTTGTGATCAGCGCGTGTCTGTGTCTGCGTCCCTGTACGCTCTGCCTTGTGATCAGCGCGTGTCTGTGTCTCCGTCCCTGTACGCTCTGCCTTGTGATCAGCGCGTGTCTGTGTCTCCGTCCCTGTACGCTCTGCCTTGTGATCAGCGCGTGTCTGTGTCTGCGTCCCTGTACGCTCTGCCTTGTGATCAGCGCGTGTCTGTGTCTCCGTCCCTGTACGCTCTGCCTTGTGATCAGCGCGTGTCTGTGTCTCCGTCCCTGTACGCTCTGCCTTGTGATCAGCGCGTGTCTGTGTCTCCGTCCCTGTACGCTCTGCCTTGTGATCAGCGCGTGTCTGTATCTCCGTCTCTGTAGCTCTGCCTTGTGATCAGCGCGTGTCTGTGTCTCCGTCCCTGTACGCTCTGCCTTGTGATCAGCGCGTGTCTGTATCTCCGTCCCTGTAGCTCTGCCTTGTGATCAGCGCGTGTCTGTGTCTGCCGGCGGTCGTCAGCGGCGGCGTCGTCAATGATCCGACACGGCACCGATACGGCCGCCGCCGCCGCCGGCCGCTCGATAATGAGACTAATTACTGGCATGGCCTCCCTCCCTCATGAAAAGACGTCGGCGGCGGCGACGGACGCGCGGGGGCCGCTTTTGTGTGTCTCCCCGCGCGTGGAGCGCGAGCGACGCCCCACAACTAATGATCGACAGTGGCGGCCGGATTTGGGCCCGACTGCCCCCCCCCCGCCAGCTCCGATGCTCCCCCCCCCATCCGATGCCTCTCCCTGTCGGCGGCGGCGGTCGACGGGGCGACTTTGGCCAGCGGCTCGGCTCGGCTCGGCGAGCGACGGCGGTGGGGACGATGGACCGTCCGGGGAGCGCTTCGGCGCCGCGGCTGCGTCGGGGGAGCGATTGGTCGCGAGGATCGTGGCTGGGGCTCCGCGGAGGATCGGTCGGCGGCCGTACCGCCGGGGCTGACTGAAATCGAGCTCAAACAGCGGCGGTGTGCTCTGCAGTGCAGCGGTGGTGTGCTCTGCAGTCAGGCGGCGGCAGACAGATGGGCCGCCGTCCGGCACACGTCAGCGGAAGAAGTATCGGTCGGCCCGGTCGGCCCGGCCGGCGACAGCCAGTGGTTGGCGACATTCCAGTCGGGCGGAATTTCCTCGTTTGAAGTCAACCAGTGCAACATAACTCATACTGCAGGCGGTCGGCAGCTTTCCCTAATCGGGGCCTGGTGCCTACTGATCAGGAGCGGGGCAGTCATCGATAGTCGAGGAATATGGAGCAGTCACGTGCGAGTGTCATCTGATCACCCGCCAGCAGCAGAACTCTCATGGATATTTCATCCAGATATCGCCTAATCTCACCACGCAAAAAATATTTGCGTTCCGTAGCGCATAAATCGATCGAACACATCGTTGCGCATAGGGAACTTCGGCCAGCTTTGATCAAAGCTCGTCTTTGATGGTACGATGTGCACTGAACTTTCTAACTGGCCGTAATACCGTACTGTACTCGGTACTCTTTGCACCGCGGCTGTTCACATCAAAGCCCGGCTCGCCCGCTGCCTGCGGGCATCAGTAACCTCTGGCGGCCGGGTCGTCAGCCCCAGCCCCTCCACAATCCACATCGACGTCCAGTCGTCCGCTGAAAACGCCGCCGGCGCCGCGCCGGATTTTCCTAAGGGTCGTTCACGCCGAGTTGGCTGCGACGAGCGATTTGCGGCGTCCCGCACGGTTCGTTAGACGACTACACAGTACAAACTTGCAACCTCTGCAACTGCTAAACGTATTATGTCCGCGAATGCGGCGCAATCAGCGCCATTATTCGCCTCGGGGGCTCGGATCGGCGGCGGGCGCCCCGCGGCGAGCTGTCGAGGGGAGCGATCGAGGAGCGGACGGGGAGCGGAGCGGGGAGACTCTGTCGGCCATTAGTTGCCGCCGGGCCGCCGCGTCGCCGCACATGTTATAATTGCCGTAATCGCCGCCGTCCCAGACGACGTCTGACTGGAGTCGGACGGAGCTGCGGCTGTCTGACTGGGGTCGGACGGAGCTGCGGCTGTCTGGCTTGCGAGGCTCGCCGGCGGCGGCAGACGAGTTGGCACCTCCGGACATCGCCAGCACGTGCTCCGGACCTGAGCCTCAGCAGAGCGAGGCCGGCTTCCCCGCGGAACCGAACGTCACTGCACGCTCGGGCTCCAAAGTCAAACACGCCGATGCAACGCAACACCTGCTGCGGGGCGTCGGTATCTGACCGCGCCTGGCCTGCGTTCACGCTCGGCTGAGCTGGGGTCTGCGGTTACCGCCTCTCTCCGGATACCCTCCGGACGATACAGACCGGCTACAGAGCGGTAGAGACCGGCTACAGAGCGGTAGAGACCGGCAGTCGGCAGCAGTCAGCGCTCCTCCCGCACCTCAGAGCGCCTGCGGCTGCGGCTCGTTGCAGACCCAGACGCCGCCGCTCAGCCTATCCACGGCGCCGCGCCGCGCCGCGCCCACCGCGCACTAATGCGCCCATTTGACAAACGATCCCATTACTCAGACGAAAAATTACATTACGGTCATGAGAGCTTCACGCACGCGGCGCGCGGGCCGTGTGATATCTTTCCTAAGCTAAGGGCCGGTTTGCATGCGAGCGCGTTTCTCACCGCCGGGCTGCAGCGGGCGCGGCGAGTGCCAGTGAACATGTCAATGTGTGATTTGGTGCTATTGGCGCCTATGGCTCGGAAGCCCATCGTCCCGGTTATAAAACACTGTAGAATGCATTAAGACCACACTAATGTCACTGGCAGCCATTCGACTCCCCGCTGGGCTGGGGATAGTGACAGACGATCGAGCGCTGCACACCCGCGAATGTGGCGCTCCGACAGTCACTGTCGGCAGCAGCGTCCCACGCCGCACCCGGTGTGCGCCTATATCCAATCACGGCTAACACAGTACCGGTCACGGCGGGCCGCCAGACGCATCGATCACGGTGGGCGCGCGTCGCCGCCGGTTTCACGGGACGTTCATCTCTCGCGGCCCGTGTCCGCCGACAGCCCCGCATGGTCCCATCCTTTCCGGCCGCGTGCCGCCTGTTGGCTGCCATGTCGGCCGCGTATTTCGCTCCGTCCGCCCGCTGTCCGCCGCCGAGCTGTTATATGGCCCGGTGACACTGCACAGGTGCTGGCACGGCGGGGAGCCGCGGCCGACTGTGTCCGTCCGTCTGTCTGTGACCTGCTGTGACCGCCTGTCTTCCTTCATCCCGTGCGACCGTCTGCGGCTATCCGTGTCCGTCTGTGTCTCTGCTGTGCTTATGTTTGTCTATGACCGTCTGCGATTGTGGCCACTGGTGCTCTCCGTGACTGCCTGTACCGTTCCATCGCTCGCCACCCGTCGTGTCCGTACTGCCGTCCCGTCCCGTGCAGGACATTAGGCGCACGCGGCCCGTGGGCGGTGAGAAACTGCCTGTCGTCGTCGGCGGCGGCGGCGGCGGCGATCGGCGGCGGCCGCCGTGCATTGTTGTGTCGCCGCCGACACCGTAAATCGCCTCAATCGATGCTTGGTGTCAGTCGCAAATTACCGGCGACCAGGCGTTAGCCGGCGGCGAGGGGTCTACTTACCTACACAGTACCGGGTATAAAGCCTGGTTATCGGGCTGGATGCTGTGCATGTGGCTGTAGAAGCCGGATAGTTTGTCGGCCCAAGTTTCCTCGCCTAGCGTGGACTCAACCTCCAAGTTTGTTGTTATTCCTCAGTCGACTATGTTGAGAAAGTGTTAACATTGCCAAACATTCAGTCATCCGTGTTGGCTACATGGACATACGAGGGAGGGCAGGGTGCCAGTGGATTTTCGTCTTTCTGTGGAGACCCTGGCGTGGAATGCCGCTGGGAGCGGAAGAGCGATGTTTCGGAAGGTGCGCCGATGAAGGACGCCGCGAATTTACGCTGATGAAGGGTCGCCCGCTGCCAAGAAAACCAGCCGCTCCCGTCTGCTTTGAAGCCAACCCTATGTAATGCACCGGTTTTGAAATGAGGCCGGGCTCCCAGTTACACGGTGACGTATCAAAGTGCTCACATGTGTCGGCTGCAGACGCGCTAGTTACAAGGAGGCTTCGAGGCGTGAATGTGTGAGTAGGTGCGTGTGTGGAAAGTGCGCTTAGTGAGACGTAGTTTGCCATTGATGCAAGCTCGGCCTAGTTTTATTCGGAGCAGTCTCACCGTATTCACACTCCTTTAGCACATTCCTCTCCCGTAGCTCTAATTTCCAGTCTCTTCTCGCCAGTCGACTCGCAAAATCAATTCTTCACCCTTCCTTCCGCATTGTTGCGTTTCCGCTCAGCTCAGATCGGGGCAGGCTCGGGACACTCGATGCTAAAACGAGTCATCGCTTTCGGCACCCGCCGCCCGCCCCCGAACATCATTTGTCCGTGTCGGCTGCGATTTGTTGTGCATCGGTGCAGCCCGCGTACCCCGGCCGTCTTCGGCTCTGGAACCGACGGCGGCCGCCCCACGCGCCAGGGCCGGGCAGGGCCGCGCCGGGGGGAGGGACCGCGCCCGCGCCGGAGCCGGGGGCCGGGGCAGGGCCGACCGCACCCTGCCGCGGCCGGCTGCAGTCCCGCCGCCTCTGTTCCACGAACCCCGACAGCCGGCCGTCTGTCTGACAAATTCGCGTTGGATCTCCCCGGCTGAATTCGATTACCGTCGCTTATTGCCCGAACGCCGGCCACTTTCAGGCCGGGCGTGCCCGCCGAGTTTACCCGGGCGTCGGTACAGGCGAGGCGGGACCGTGTTCCGAACCAGGTGTCCGGCTGCTGCGCCGCCCGACACAGCGGCAGGTCCCGCACCACAATGGCGACCTTCCTGCAACTGCCTGACTGCTGTCAGCCTCCCGCCTTATACGCAATAGCTGCATGTTCTGCAGCCTGACCGTCCTGCTGCACGTGTCTCTCGAGCCACGTTGGTTAGACCGCCTGCAGCCAAAACGTCCCGACTCCGGACTCCGGCGGACAGTCATCGACGCTCCCCCAGCATGAACTAGGCCGCTGTGATGATGATATTCGAGCAATGATAAATATACCGATCGCCCACTGACGTGTAATTGCACTGCAGGCCGATGGTCTGTGTTTGTTTCTCTCGGCTCGGCCGTGAGATGCAGGGCCGGACGCCCGCACCATGTGACCGCGGGGGAGGGCGGTGATAACGGGCGATGATAGAGAGGCGTCGGTCAGCTGAGCAGGGTGACCGGACGTCGTGGTCAGCCGAGTGAGGCTCTCATCAGCCACTTCCTGTCCTGCGGCGCCACCACTGCCGCCGGCACCGCCGCCGGCACCGCCGCCGCTAATATTTTGACAGGATATCGGCGCTCACGCTTCGATACAAACACAGAGAATACGAGCAGCAGCCGGAGGTAAACAGTGGGGCGGCCGTAATAGCGTGGTGCCGCCACCTGTTTCGCAGGATGTCGTTTACGCGACGTTAATCTACATCGTATCCAATCGACTGGTAACCGGATGAAATTGGAGCGAAATTGGAACTTGTTGATGCGAATCGGCCGCGCGTAGATTAGCCGACACGGGGCGCGGTCGTACTCGTCCACGGCTCAGCGGCACTACCGTTAGTTTTATCGGCCTGTAAACACGATCGTTCCAGGACCTTCACATCGCCCCGGGATCTGCTGAGTTAGGGTATCGAATTAATCACAGAGTACACGTCATTGCGCCTGTAAGCGCATGAGCTCAGATTGTGGTGGTGTCACCACCCAACGCCATCTTGTGGAGACCCAGCAGACAGACCAGTCCGCCATGAAGGCGTGTGTGTTTAGCTAAGCTTATTTCATCTACTCCACCGTGTGTTCAACAAATGTATCGATTCGACAGCCCTTAACGACTACGAAAGCATCGATAAGTAGCCACGATTAACCTCTAAGCGACTCCAGCCGCTGCGGTGAGGCGCCAGCGCCACCTGGCGGCGGCGAATTATGCGCGGCTCAACTCGACATCGGTTAGCTGGATGTCGATTTATGGGGGCATCGCGGCGACACTGCATCCGGGGCCCGGTAACGCGACAGCCGACAACGTACTGTTACGCGCCGAGCATGCTAATCCGGCGGCAGTGATGGCCTCGCGGCGCTACCTCGTCGCTACCTGAGGTCGGGGACCGCGCCACACCCGGCCTTGCCCGCTGTGGCTGTGGGAGGGTGTGCCGTGTGTTTGGAGACAGAGGAGCTTGCAAACTGACGCTCAAAAGCACGACACACACCCCGGAACCGGAGAGAGTAGAACAGGGGAAGTAGAGGCTGCAAGGTTATGCATGAGGCATCGCGGTCCTTCGAGCAGGGTCCTGTTCGGGGGTTGGCGAGTCGCCTTCCCACACTGCCGGTCTTGCGAGGCGAAGGCGGGGGCGGGGGCGGGGGCGGGGCTCTCTATCCTGAATCGTCCCGCTGATAGCCCCATCACGTCCGGAGAGGTCGTCTGGGACGCTGGAAACTCGCCTCTTCACGAGCGCGCGCCGACTAACGGGTCAGCCGGGATAGCCGCTTAACGCTCCTCCACTATGCAATTGGTTCCATCAGATGCCGGGTCGGCTGGCGACCGGCCGGCCGACGGGACGCTTTGTCCCGCGACTCTGTCCGCCAGATCTATCGCCACTTGGCCGCACTCTTGCCAAAGTCAGTGGGCGATTCGCGGGATGTATGTGAGCATTCGTGTGATTTGCATAGCATCAAACGTGAGACCGTATTTTTGTGCCGGCCGGCTGTTTTATAGGCCGCTTATTTCACGAGGTCTGTCACGCGGTGCAGTGTGGTGTCACATAAAGCAGCATAACGCCCGCGTCTGGGTAAGCCGCGCCAATGCCGGCCACACGGCTACCACGGCCCGGCGGAGAGACGCAGCGCTCCGCGCCGCTCTCGCCAGCAGGCCGAGAATGGACGCCCGCATTATTATCCCGGCTTCCTTCAGCGCTCCCTTCCAGCCATCTCTCATCCTCGCCATTTTTGTGTTTTGCATCTGCTGATTCTTCATCCGGCGGTGATCGCCTCCCTCGCCCTCCTCCCAGCCACCATTCATCTCGATTTCTGCCCGGCGCGGCTCTCATCTTCCTTTCTTCTGTCGGCGCGCCGCCGTGCTCCCCCTCAGTCTTTTGCGGACGCCAGCACGCCGCCCGCCCTCCCCGGCCGGCTGGCCATAAAAATAGCCGTCCGTACGAGACGTCTGCAATGGCAATGAGCAGCGGTGAACAGCGGTGACCAGTCATTCGGAGCTGATGGAGAATGAAGAGATGCTCCTACTATGACTCTTGGTGAAACGACAGTGCCTGAAATATACGCCCCGGACAATGACGTCGTGTTTGTCGCCAGGAACTGAGCAGCGATTGGTCTCGTATTTAGTCATGCATAGCTGATGACATTTTACCACTGCAAGAGTGATGCTATATTTGTATCGCATTGACCCGGCTTACAGTTAAGCTGGCCATTCGTTCTCGATGTCGGCGGTCCTTCCACGTCATGACGTCAGGACAATAAGGCCTGACCTGTTTGCTATGCAGCTATCTAGCGCAATCATTATCAAAATCATAACTTCTCCGTCCCGACCGCCGATGAACCCGCACTGACCCGCATCTCGTCTTCTCCCTCTGTCTGCAGGTGGAGCTGACGATCCGGACCCTGCCGGCGCTGCCTCCGGGCGCCAAGTACCAGTGCATCTTCGGTGACACGGCTCCGACCGACGCCCAGGTCACCGCCACGGGCCTGTCGTGTCAGACTCCGCCGCCGGCACTGCGGCCCGCCGTGCCGCCCGGCTCCGACCACGTGGCCGTGCCACTCTCCGTGCGCTCATCGGAGACCAACAAGGACTTTGTGTCGCGCGAGTTCTCCTACTATGACTGCGGCCGGCACGCCACGTGCGCCGACTGCGCCAGCTCGGCCTGGGCCTGCAACTGGTGTGTGTACGACAACGTGTGCACGCACAATGCCACCTCCTGCCGGCGAACGGTCGTCTCCGGAGAAAATGTAAGCGTCATGCGTCTTCTCGCCAAGGTGCGTTCTGTCCCCTTCTATCCGCTTGTCATTCTCGCTCATTTCGCTGGCTGCTGCAAGATGAACAAATCACAACACGCATCGTCTAAAGGGAATTTAAACATGGTTCCCAAATGTTGTCTTTTGCACGGCTTGTCTGAAAACTAGATAGTTTTGCTCGTGCACGCTTTGCTTTGCGACATTTCACTCGTCGCAAGCTTACTGGGATTTACGTAGATTTGTTACTCTCCAGTTGCCTGGGCGTGCAAACCATGTTCTGTGTGCTACATGGTTGCATGCTCACTGCTTAATGCTTACATATCCGATCCGTCGTCAGTCTGCGTTCTCCCACCATATCTGTCAGATTCCTATTCTTTCATTATACGTATTATTTATCTATTCTTGGTTCATTAATCCGCTTTTTTCTGCTGTCTGGGCGGCTGCATCACACGCTGATCTGGCGCTCATCCATTTGGCCATCGCCGGCCTAGCTCGGACATATCCCATTTGCTGGCGAGGCGCGATTCCCCGAACCAGTGGCCGTGACGGTCACTTGCCTGCGCCGGCATTATTGCCGGTCACGACTGTCTCCCGTGTTTCCGTCCGTGTGGTCTCGTTCCATGGTCCATGGTGTGGTCTCGTTCCATGGTCCATGGTGTGGTCTTGCCTGCGCCGGCATTATTGCCGGTCACGACTGCCTCCCGTGTTTCCGTCCGTGTTTCCGTCCGTGTGGTCTCGTTCCATTTGATCCGTTCTAAGGCGGCTTTTCGTGCGACGAGTTGTTTCTAGCCGCTCCGCCCCGTGAGTCGCCTGTCGTGAGTCGCCTGAGTCGTGAGACGGGAGTCCGTTTCGGCACAGTCGCGTCCCGTCATTGGCTGGCCGCGATTCCTATCGTAACCGCACTGTCTTCATTCTCCAGCATTGGCTTCCGGTACTCAGTCAGTTATTGCCTGCCGTGCCTGCCGTGCCTGCCGTGCCTGCCGTGCCTGCCGTGCCTGCCGTGCCTGCCGTGCCTGCCGTGCCTGCCGTGCCTGCCGTGCCTGCCGTGCCTGCCGTGCCTGCCGTGCCTGCCGTGCCTGCCGTGCCTGCCGTGCCTGCCGTGCCTGCCGTGCCTGCCGTGCCTGCCGTGCCTGCCGTGCCTGCCGTGCCTGCCGTGCCTGCCGTGCCTGCCGTGCCTGCCGTGCCTGCCGTGCCTGCCGTGCCTGCCGTGCCTGCCGTGCCTGCCGTGCCTGCCGTGCCTGCCGTGCCTGCCGTGCCTGCCGTGCCTGCCGTGCCTGCCGTGCCTGCCGTGCCTGCCGTGCCTGCCGTGCCTGCCGTGCCTGCCGTGCCTGCCGTGCCTGCCGTGCCTGCCGTGCCTGCCGTGCCTGCCGTGCCTGCCGTGCCTGCCGTGCCTGCCGTGCCTGCCGTGCCTGCCGTGCCTGCCGTGCCCAGTCGGTGGCTCGTGATTCTCCCGCCGTGACTCCGCGACCCATCACGGTCCCGTGTCGGTTGACCCGGCCTCCTGTCCTGTTCTCGTCGTGTCCGGGGGCGGCCCGCGGCTGTTTACCCCAGTGCAGAGCGGCGCCTGTATGGGACTGCCGTCTGGCGGGAGCCGCAGGGTTGCATGTCAGCCGCTCTGGGCCTGATTACAGGGCGGCCACAGTCCCGCTGCGCACCGTCACGCCTCCGATGTCACTTACCGGAGACACTTTCAATTCGGCCCAGCAGGTTAATATGGGAGCGCGGGCGCGCTGCCGGCGCCTTACCGAGGCAATCGGAGCGCCTCCAGCTGCTCCGAATCGTGCCGCCTGTCAAAGCGACGGCGCGCTGGAAGGCAGGTCCCGGAGGCCGGATTTCAAAGCAGCGTCAGAACGCTTATCAAACGCCGTAAAACAGACGTCAGTATTGACGTCTTGAGCTGAAACACTGAGCTACTTCCTCAGCCCTCAGTGTTTAGGTATCAGGAAATATAGACTTCCACAGGAGTGGTGATCGGTGACCGCGGCTATGCGCTCCTCGCGGTGATCCGTTACAGCGCGCGCGGGGCTGTGTGTAGTGTGTAATTTTCCCGACAGATGCCGCTGCCCGCCGCCGGGAGATGAACGGTCCTCGCTGCCGCGGCTCCCCTCTCCGGGCTGATCGCCGGCCGGGGGGGGGGGGGGGGGGAGGGGAATGTATAATTCGTCACGGCCCACAGGAAAACACCATCCCGTGCAGAATCCATCATAACTGGGCGAAAATTATCACCGTGCTGTCATTACTTGCCGCGGTCATTAGTGGTAATATAGTGTCGCTGCGCTCGAGTATCCCGGCTCCCCCTCATTCGCTGTTTGCTCCTTCATATTAGTGGGGATGTTCTCCATCCCATCCCTCTCCCTCTCCCCTCCTCTCCTCTCAATATGACTTTCGAGCTGCTGTGCATGTAAACTGCTGTTTTCTTCGCTGCCCTCCTGCCGCTCTTCCTGCTACTCTCCTGATCTCTTGCTTCATGGATGTCACGAGGCCCTGTTTTGCCTCTTCCTCTGCCTTCAGCCTCTTGCGTCTCTCTCCTTCCTCCCACTCTTCTCTCTCCTTTCCCGTTCTCTCCGTCGCTCAGCCTCCCCTCCCAGTCTGACGCGGTACCCACAGTGCAGCGGTCCGCTCCCCCGTCCGTGTCCCCTCGTCTCGTCCGCTGCCCAGCACGGCACGCGCTGCACGACCAAGCTCAGCTCAGCGCCTAGAGTCCGCCACCCTGATAAATTGCGCCCGGATTAAGATTCGTTGATTGGCTGGGGCGCGCCGCGGCCGTACTGGAAGTGGCTCTCATCGTCGACAGCCGGGGACGCGCTCCCCTCCGGCGATGAAGAGCACCCCGCACCCGCGCCGCACGCTCCCCGCCGCGTCCCCGCCGCCGCTCCGGGTCGCGTCCCGCCGCGCGCATCATCGAGCTCTGAGACGCGTTTTTGCTGTTGGCGGCGAAATGGAGCTCTGACGTGACCTGCCTCGTACGGAGGAGAAAGGGGGCGCGATGCGCCGGCCGCCCCTCTGCCGCCCCTCTGCCGCCCCTCTGCCACGGGATGAGCTCCGTCGAGACGTTCTCATTTGCATTAGTTTCGTTCCGTTTGCACTCGGAATCGCCTGTGATAAAGCTGAGGTGAATATTTGTGTCGTATTTTCCACTCATTTACCGGCTAAGTTTCGCGGAACAGTCGTGTCGCCAAATTTGTCAAATTAACACGGTCTGTACGAGGGTGGATTCGGGCACATTACTGCTCTCAACGCCCTCCCTCCCTCCCTCCGTCCCTCAGTCTCCCGCCGACCCTCCCCATGAAAACGTAACGAAGATAGAGTGGCGGCAAAGATTTAACAACAATGAATCGACGATGGGACGACAATGATTAGATTAGCCCTGGTAGCGCACTCAGCAGCTGTCAGTCGGGACTTACATACAACTTTATCACAATTGATCCGAAGCATGTACCCATAAGCGCGTACGCACGCAAAAACACAGCAAACAGACATACTTTTTGGTATGTAGCATCACTTCCCAACAAAGAAAACCTCTCGTGCTTGGTCGCGGGCATTGCTCCAGATGTAAAACACTGATAGGAAGGTCATGCAAATAATTCACAGCTCCGTGAGCGTCGTACCTCAGACTGAGCGCCCGGCCGTCCGAGACGCATAAATATATGGGTCTGCAACACGCGGCCGTTAAACGCCACTATTAATGCCATCCTAAGCGGGCCTAAGCGATCACTCACCAGTCTCAATGCACGGACAAACAGCGGTCGTCCAGAGCGAAATTCAGCGCTCGCGTGACGCGCCCGGTTTTGCGCGACACGCCGAGCCGAAGCTGAAAGCGCTGAGAAATGAACTCTTTCAATCATCGCATTTTGCCAGTGACAGCCGAGTAGGAGTTTGAGCGCGGCGCGGTCGGTCCGCGGCCGCGTCACCCTCCCTCCCCCTCCCCTCCCCTAATGTAATGGTCCCCTACCCGGCGCGGTCTGCACCCCGCCGACCCCCTGCCGAGAGCGGCCGGGGTCGCGGCGGCGCCCGACTCGGCCCATAATCAGTGTGTTTCCGGCTGTTTGGTTGCCAGCCAGTCGTCTCTCCTGAATCGGAGGCCGCGGCTGAGTTGAGTCGGCCGGCCACCGGGTGTCGGCCGCGCTCTGTACCAGTCCCATGGGCCCGATACTGCCGCCGCCACCGCCGCTGCGGTGTCGTATTCATGAGGCCGCCAGGATTTTGCTCCGTTTTGGCGATAAATTCGCCCACCGCTGACACGCCGCTCGTAAAAAGGCGATTATCGCGAATGAAAGCGGCGACAACGAATGGCGTCGATCGACGACCGGGAGGCGGGGGGAGGGTCACCGCAGACACACAGTCCGACACGGTTACCCGGGTCCCGCGCGACGGTGTTGAATTGCAGCGTAGCAACGGCCGATTGCAGACGGCCGCGGAACGACGCCCGTCCGGAGGACGTCCTTCCCTGGCGCGTTTGATTGAGTGCAGCGTAACAGCGACACGGGGACTCGCCGCGCCCGTCGCGCACTATTTTACGATCATTGATCGAATACAAATGAAGTGCGGCCGGTCACGCTCCGTATTTCCGGAAGCGTGTCGCACCGGCGACTAGATGCCCCGCCGTTCACACTTCCGCCACGCCCCTGCGGAGCTTGCCGCCGCCGCTGCCGCCACCGCCGCTATGGTTGCACCCCGGCTGCAACTGGATCGCCGTGCAGCAGGGGCCGGTGTGGCGACACGGGAGCGGCCTGTGTGACGCCTGGCGTCCGGTCAGCCGCCGCCGGCTGGTCCCTGGTCAGTGTTCCTCACACCCCGTGACAGCGCGGCTACCGTCCGTCGAGCCGGGGTCGTTAGTTGACGCCCGGCAGTCGCCCCCGGCATAAGGACGCTTTATGCTGACGGCCGACGCTGTTCTTCGCTGATGCCGAGTGGAATGCTGCTGGTCTCCCGCAGGAGCGACGACGCTCTATGTACAGTGTCGCTCCTTGTAACGCATGCGGAATGGCTGGCTTGTGGCCATGCGGCATGTTACCGTCTCCTCTCATGGTGCGGGCTAACCATCGCTCGGGATGCGTGTTCTGGTGCGTGTACAGGACTGAGTCGTTCACTGCCTCGTCACTCACAATCACAGAACACAAACATGGAGGACTGTCCACCTGTGCTGAACATCTCACAGTTTATGTTATTTGCAATCA
>JAXIVJ010011600.1:12500-43073 GCA_036785665.1 Chirona hameri | reverse complement strand
CTTGGTCGTCCATCACACACTGACACTGCTCCACAAGGTCCGTCGCACTGGGCAGCCTGAGTCTCTGGCCGTCCAATTCCGTAGAAACCGCGAGCGACCTAACCACGTGCATAGCACCCGTAGAGACGACCTGCTGAGTCTCCCCAACATACGCGGCTCAGCAGCGGGTAAAAGGCAGTTCGTGTATCGTGCCGCTGACCAGTACAACTCGCTGCCACCTGAGTTTACCGCCATGCCTATCACATTGTTTAAGCGCGCATTGAAGAGGCGACTGGTGTCTGGTAACGATGACGATCGCCGCTGATGGGCTGATCTGATGTGACGCAGACTGATATGTTCATTTCGACTTTTAACTGTACTGTATGCTTGTATTTTACCCACTTCAACGCCATTATTGTGTGACTCTGTGCCAGGAATAGCCCCTTTGGCTTCGGCCATGTATAGGGGACGGCTACTACGAGGTTAATACATAAATAAATAAGACTAGTGACTTATGTATCCGTCTATGTACCGGTACATGGTCAGTAGAGATCCAGGAAATCTGGAAAAAATATGGTCCAGACTACGTGCCGCACCATCCAAGAGATGTATGTACCGAGTTGTAATTGGTAACGTTTCGCTGTTATCAACTCTACTCGCTGCAGGCTGAAATATCTCGATACTGGCAATGTATGACAATGTATCCTGGAGAAGCTCGGATGGTATGGTGTTGATGACCATTGGTTCCGGGGGTGGCTCGAGGGTCGTGCGCAGCGTGTAACAGGGTGTTCGATGCCGCTCCCAGTGACGCACGGAGTGGTACAGGGGAGTACTTTGGGGCCGATTCTGTTTGTATTGTTCACTAATGGCTTGACTTATTTTATTACTGTCTCTCCAGGCTGGACAGGATAGGGAGTTGGGTGACCGGACTGCGGAGCCAGTGTGGTTACTGTCTCTCCAGGCTGGACAGGATAGAGAGCTGGGTGACCGGACTGCGGAGCCAGTGTGGTTACTGTCTCTCCAGGCTGGACAGGATAGGGAGCTGGGTGACTGGACTGCGGAGCCAGGATGGTGTGGTTACTGTCTCTCCAGGCTGGACAGGATAGGGAGCTGGGTGACCGGACTGCGGAGCCAGGATTCAGTGTGGTTACTGTCTCTCCAGGCTGGACAGGATAGAGAGCTGGGTGACCGGACTGCGGAGCCAGTGTGGTTACTATCTCTCCAGGCTGGACAGGATAGGGAGCTGGGTGACCGGACTGCGGAGCCAGGATGGTGTGGTTACTGTCTCTCCAGGCTGGACAGGATAGGGAGCTGGGTGACCGGACTGCTGAGCCAGGATGATGTGGTTACTGTCTCTCCAGGCTGGACAGGATAGAGAGCTGGGTGACCGGACTGCGGAGCCAGTGTGGTTACTGTCTCTCCAGGCTGGACAGGATAGGGAGCTGGGTGACCGGACTGCGGAGCCAGGATGGTGTGGTTACTGTCTCTCCAGGCTGGACAGGATAGAGAGCTGGGTGACCGGACTGCGGAGCCAGGATGGTGTGGTTACTGTCTCTCCAGGCTGGACAGGATAGAGAGTTGGGTGACCGGACTGCGGAGCCAGGATGGTGTGGTTACTGTCTCTCCAGGCTGGACAGGATAGGGAGCTGGGTGACTGGACTGCGGAGCCAGGATGGTGTGGTTACTGTCTCTCCAGGCTGGACAGGATAGGGAGCTGGGTGACCGGACTGCGGAACCAGTGTGGTTACTGTCTCTCCAGGCTGGACAGGATAGGGAGCTGGGTGACCGGACTGAGGAGCCAGGATGGTGTGGTTACTGTCTGTCCAGGCTGGACAGGATAGGGAGCTGGGTGACCGGACTGCGGAACCAGTGTGGTTACTGTCTCTCCAGGCTGGACAGGATAGAGAGCTGGGTGACCGGACTGCGGAGCCAGTGTGGTTACTGTCTCTCCAGGCTGGACAGGATAGAGAGCTGGGTGACCGGACTGCGGAGCCAGGATGGTGTGGTTACTGTCTCTCCAGGCTGGACAGGATAGGGAGCTGGGTGACCGGACTGCGGAGCCAGTGTGGTGTGGTTACTGTCTCTCCAGGCTGGACAGGATAGAGAGCTGGGTGACCGGACTGCGGAGCCAGTGTGGTTACTGTCTCTCCAGGCTGGACAGGATAGGGAGCTGGGTGACCGGACTGCGGAGCCAGGATGGTGTGGTTACTGTCTCTCCAGGCTGGACAGGATAGAGAGCTGGGTGACCGGACTGCGGAGCCAGTGTGGTTACTGTCTCTCCAGGCTGGACAGGATAGGGAGCTGGGTGACCGGACTGCGGAGCCAGTGTCGTTACTGTCTCTCCAGGCTGGACAGGATAGGGAGTTGGGTGACCGGACTGCGGAGCCAGGATGGCTACTGTCTCTCCAGGCTGGACAGGATAGGGAGTTGAGTGACCGGACTGCGGAGCCAGGATGGTGTGGTTACTGTCTCTCCAGGCTGGACAGGATAGGGAGCTGGGTGACCGGACTGCGGAGCCAGTGTGGTTACTGTCTCTCCAGGCTGGACAGGATAGAGAGCTGGGTGACCGGACTGCGGAGCCAGGATGGTGTGGTTACTGTCTCTCCAGGCTGGACAGGATAGAGAGCTGGGTGACCGGACTGCGGAGCCAGGATGGTGTGGTTACTGTCTCTCCAGGCTGGACAGGAAGGGAGCTGGGTGACCGGACTGCGGAGCCAGGATGGTGTGGTTACTGTCTCTCCAGGCTGGACAGGATAGAGAGCTGGGTGACCGGACTGCGGAGCCAGGATGGTGTGGTTACTGTCTCTCCAGGCTGGACAGGAAGGGAGCTGGGTGACCGGACTGCGGAGCCAGGATGGTGTGGTTACTGTCTCTCCAGGCTGGACAGGATAGGGAGCTGGGTGACCGGACTGCAGAGCCAGGATTCAGTGTGGTTACTGTCTCTCCAGGCTGGACAGGAAGGGAGCTGGGTGACCGGACTGCGGAGCCAGGATGGTGTGGTTACTGTCTCTCCAGGCTGGACAGGATAGAGAGCTGGGTGACCGGACTGCGGAGCCAGGATGGTGTGGTTACTGTCTCTCCAGGCTGGACAGGATAGGAAGCTGGGTGACCGGACTGCAGAGCCAGGATTCAGTGTGGTTACTGTCTCTCCAGGCTGGACAGGAAGGGAGCTGGGTGACCGGACTGCGGAGCCAGGATTCAGTGTGGTTACTGTCTCTCCAGGCTGGACAGGATAGAGCTGGGTGACCGGACTGCGGAGCCAGGATGGTGTGGTTACTGTCTCTCCAGGCTGGACAGGACAGGGAGCTGGGTGACCGGACTGCGGAGCCAGGATTCAGTGTGGTTACTGTCTCTCCAGGCTGGACAGGATAGGGAGCTGGGTGACTGGACTGCGGAGCCAGGATGGTGTGGTTACTGTCTCTCCAGGCTGGACAGGATAGAGCTGGGTGACCGGACTGCGGAGCCAGGATGGTGTGGTTACTGTCTCTCCAGGCTGGACAGGACAGGGAGCTGGGTGACCGGACTGCGGAGCCAGGATTCAGTGTGGTTACTGTCTCTCCAGGCTGGACAGGATAGGGAGCTGGGTGACCGGACTGCGGAGCCAGGATTCAGTGTGGTTACTGTCTCTCCAGGCTGGACAGGATAGGGAGCTGGGTGACCGGACTGCGGAGCCAGTGTGGTTACTGTATCTCCAGGCTGGACAGGATAGGGAGCTGGGTGACCGGACTGCGGAACCAGTGTGGTTACTGTCTCTCCAGGCTGGACAGGATAGGGAGCTGGGTGACCGGACTGCGGAACCAGTGTGGTTAGTCTCTCCAGGCTGGACAGGATAGGGAGCTGGGTGACCGGACTGCGGAACCAGTGTGGTTACTGTCTCTCCAGGCTGGACAGGATAGGGAGCTGGGTGACCGGACTGCGGAGCCAGGATGGTGTGGTTACTGTCTCTCCAGGCTGGACAGGACAGGGAGCTGGGTGACCGGACTGCGGAGCCAGGATTCAGTGTGGTTACTGTCTCTCCAGGCTGGACAGGATAGGGAGCTGGGTGACCGGACTGCGGAGCCAGGATTCAGTGGGGTTACTGTCTCTCCAGGCTGGACAGGATAGGGAGCTGGGTGACCGGACTGCGGAGCCAGTGTGGTTACTGTATCTCCAGGCTGGACAGGATAGGGAGCTGGGTGACCGGACTGCGGAACCAGTGTGGTTACTGTCTCTCCAGGCTGGACAGGATAGGGAGCTGGGTGACCGGACTGCGGAACCAGTGTGGTTAGTCTCTCCAGGCTGGACAGGATAGGGAGTTGGGTGACCGGACTGCGGAACCAGTGTGGTTACTGTCTCTCCAGGCTAGACAGGATAGGGAGCTGGGTGACCGGACTGCGGAACCAGTGTGGTTGCTGTCTCTCCAGGCTGGACAGGATAGGGAGCTGGGTGACCGGACTGCGGAACCAGTGTGGTTACTGTCTCTTCAGGCTGGACAGGATAGGGAGTTGGGTGACCGGACTGCGGAGCCAGGATTCAGTGTGGTTACTGTCTCTCCAGGCTGGACAGGATATGGAGTTGGGTGACCGGACTGCGGAACCAGTGTGGTTACTGTCTCTCCAGGCTGGACAGGATAGGGAGATGGGTGACCGAACTGCGGAACCAGTGTGGTTACTGTCTCTCCAGGCTGGACAGGATAGGGAGCTGGGTGACCGGACTGCGGAACCAGTGTGGTTACTGTCTCTCCAGGCTGGACAGGATAGGAAGCTGGGTGACCGGACTGCGGAACCAGTGTGGTTACTGTCTCTCCAGGCTGGACAGGATAGGGAGCTGTGTGACCGAACTGAGGAACCAGTGTGGTTACTGTCTCTACAGGCTGGACAGGATAGAGAGCTGGGTGACCGGACTGCGGAGCCAGGATGGTGTGGTTACTGTCTCTCCAGGCTGGACAGGATAGGGAGCTGGGTGACCGGACTGCGGAACCAGTGTGGTTACTGTCTCTCCAGGCTGGACAGGATAGGGAGCTGGGTGACCGGACTGCGGAACCAGTGTGGTTACTGTCTCTCCAGGCTGGACAGGATAGGGAGCTGGGTGACCGGACTGAGGAGCCAGGATGGTGTGGTTACTGTCTCTCCAGGCTGGACAGGATAGGGAGCTGGGTGACCGGACTGAGGAACCAGGATGGTGTGGTTACTGTCTCTCCAGGATGGACAGGATAGAGAGCTGGGTGACCGGACTGCGGAGCCAGTGTGGTTACTGTCTCTCTAGCCTGGACAGGATAGAGAGCTGGGTGACCGGACTGCGGAGCCAGGATGGTGTGGTTACTGTCTCTCCAGGCTGGACAGGATAGGGAGCTGGGTGACCGGACTGCAGAGCCAGGATTCAGTGTGGTTACTGTCTCTCCAGGCTGGACAGGAAGGGAGCTGGGTGACCGGACTGCGGAGCCAGGATGGTGTGGTTACTGTCTCTCCAGGCTGGACAGGATAGGGAGCTGGGTGACCGGACTGCGGAGCCAGGATTCAGTGTAGTTACTGTCTCTCCAGGCTGGACAGGATAGGGAGCTGGGTGACCGGACTGCAGAGCCAGGATTCAGTGTGGTTACTGTCTCTCCAGGCTGGACAGGATAGGGAGCTGGGTGACCGGACTGCAGAGCCAGGATTCAGTGTGGTTACTGTCTCTCCAGGCTGGACAGGAAGGGAGCTGGGTGACCGGACTGCGGAGCCAGGATGGTGTGGCTACTGTCTCTCCAGGCTGGACAGGATAGAGAGCTGGGTGACCGGACTGCGGAGCCAGGATGGTGTGGTTACTGTCTCTCCAGGCTGGACAGGATAGAGAGCTGGGTGACCGGACTGCGGAGCCAGGATGGTGTGGTTACTGTCTCTCCAGGCTAGACAGGATAGAGAGCTGGGTGATCGGACTGCGGAGCCAGTGTGGTTACTGTCTCTCCAGGCTGGACAGGATAGGGAGCTGGGTGACCGGACTGCGGAGCCAGGATGGTGTGGTTACTGTCTCTCCAGGCTGGACAGGATAGGGAGTTGGGTGACCGGACTGCGGAGCCAGGATGGTGTGGTTACTGTCTCTCCAGGCTGGACAGAATAGAGAGCTGGGTGACCGGACTGCGGAGCCAGGATGGTGTGGTTACTGTCTCTCCAGGCTGGACAGGATAGGGAGCTGGGTGACCGGACTGGGAGCCAGGATGGTGTGGTTACTGTCTCTCCAGGCTGGACAGGATAGGAAGCTGGGTGACCGGACTGCGGAGCCAGGATAGTGTGGTTACTGTCTCTCCAGGCTGGACAGGATAGGGAGCTGGGTGACCGGACTGCGGAGCCAGGATTCAGTGTAGTTACTGTCTCTCCAGGCTGGACAGGATAGGGAGCTGGGTGACCGGACTGCAGAGCCAGGATTCAGTGTGGTTACTGTCTCTCCAGGCTGGACAGGATAGGGAGCTGGGTGACCGGACTGCAGAGCCAGGATTCAGTGTGGTTACTGTCTCTCCAGGCTGGACAGGAAGGGAGCTGGGTGACCGGACTGCGGAGCCAGGATGGTGTGGCTACTGTCTCTCCAGGCTGGACAGGATAGAGAGCTGGGTGATCGGACTGCGGAGCCAGTGTGGTTACTGTCTCTCCAGGCTGGACAGGATAGGGAGCTGGGTGACCGGACTGCGGAGCCAGGATGGTGTGGTTACTGTCTCTCCAGGCTGGACAGGATAGGAAGCTGGGTGACCGGACTGCAGAGCCAGGATTCAGTGTGGTTACTGTCTCTCCAGGCTGGACAGGATAGGGAGCTGGGTGACCGGACTGCAGAGCCAGGATTCAGTGTGGTTACTGTCTCTCCAGGCTGGACAGGAAGGGAGCTGGGTGACCGGACTGCGGAGCCAGGATGGTGTGGTTACTGTCTCTCCAGGCTGGACAGGATAGAGAGCTGGGTGATCGGACTGCGGAGCCAGTGTGGTTACTGTCTCTCCAGGCTGGACAGGATAGGGAGCTGGGTGACCGGACTGCGGAGCCAGGATTCAGTGTGGTTACTGTCTCTCCAGGCTGGACAGGAGGGGAGCTGGGTGACCGGACTGCAGAGCCAGGATTCAGTGTGGTTACTGTCTCTCCAGGCTGGACAGGATAGAGAGCTGGGTGACCGGACTGCGGAGCCAGGATGGTGTGGTTACTGTCTCTCCAGGCTGGACAGGATAGGAAGCTGGGTGACCGGACTGCGGAGCCAGGATTCAGTGTGGTTACTGTCTCTCCAGGCTGGACAGGATAGAGAGCTGGGTGACCGGACTGCGGAGCCAGGATTCAGTGTGGTTACTGTCTCCCCAGGCTGGACAGGATAGAGAGCTGGGTGACCGGACTGCGGAGCCAGGATTCAGTGTGGTTACTGTCTCTCCAGGCTGGACAGGAGGGGAGCTGGGTGACCGGACTGCGGAGCCAGGATGGTGTGGTTACTGTCTCTCCAGGCTGGACAGGATAGGGAGCTGGGTGACCGGACTGCAGAGCCAGGATTCAGTGTGGTTACTGTCTCTCCAGGCTGGACAGGATAGAGAGCTGGGTGACCGGACTGCGGAGCCAGGATTCAGTGTGGTTACTGTCTCTCCAGGCTGGACAGGAGGGGAGCTGGGTGACCGGACTGCGGAGCCAGGATGGTGTGGTTACTGTCTCTCCAGGCTGGACAGGATAGGGAGCTGGGTGACCGGACTGCAGAGCCAGGATTCAGTGTGGTTACTGTCTCTCCAGGCTGGACAGGATAGAGAGCTGGGTGACCGGACTGCGGAGCCAGGATTCAGTGTGGTTACTGTCTCTCCAGGCTGGACAGGAGGGGAGCTGGGTGACCGGACTGCGGAGCCAGGATGGTGTGGTTACTGTCTCTCCAGGCTGGACAGGATAGGGAGCTGGGTGACCGGACTGCGGAGCCAGGATGGTGTGGTTACTGTCTCTCCAGGCTGGACAGGAAGGGAGCTGGGTGACCAGACTGCGGAGCCAGGATTCAGTGTGGTTACTGTCTCTCCAGGCTGGACAGGAGGGGAGCTGGGTGACCGGACTGCGGAGCCAGGATGGTGTGGTTACTGTCTCTCCAGGCTGGACAGGATAGGGAGCTGGGTGACCGGACTGCGGAGCCAGGATTCAGTGTGGTTACTGTCTCTCCAGGCTGGACAGGATAGGGAGCTGGGTGACCGGACTGCGGAGCCAGGATGGTGTGGTTACTGTCTCTCCAGGCTGGACAGGATAGAGAGCTGGGTGACCGGACTGCGGAGCCAGGATTCAGTGTGGTTACTGTCTCTCCAGGCTGGACAGGAGGGGAGCTGGGTGACCGGACTGCGGAGCCAGGATGGTGTGGTTACTGTCTCTCCAGGCTGGACAGGATAGGGAGCTGGGTGACCGGACTGCGGAGCCAGGATTCAGTGTGGTTACTGTCTCTCCAGGCTGGACAGGATAGAGAGCTGGGTGACCGGACTGCGGAGCCAGGATTCAGTGTGGTTACTGTCTCTCCAGGCTGGACAGGAGGGGAGCTGGGTGACCGGACTGCGGAGCCAGGATGGTGTGGTTACTGTCTCTCCAGGCTGGACAGGAGGGGAGCTGGGTGACCGGACTGCGGAGCCAGGATGGTGTGGTTACTGTCTCTCCAGGCTGGACAGGATAGAGAGCTGGGTGACCGGACTGCGGAGCCAGGATGGTGTGGTTACTGTCTCTCCAGGCTGGACAGGATAGAGAGCTGGGTGACCGGACTGCGGAGCCAGTGTGGTTACTGTCTCTCTAGCCTGGACAGGATAGAGAGCTGGGTGACCGGACTGCGGAGCCAGTGTGGTTACTGTCTCTCCAGGCTGGACAGGATAGGGAGCTGGGTGACCGGACTGCGGAACCAGTGTGGTTACTGTCTCTCCAGGCTGGACAGGATAGGGAGCTGGGTGACCGGACTGCGGAACCAGTGTGGTTACTGTCTCTCCAGGCTGGACAGGATAGGGAGTTGGGTGACCGGACTGCGGAGCCAGGATGGTGTGGTTACTGTCTCTCCAGGCTGGACAGGATAGGGAGCTGGGTGACCGGACTGCGGAGCCAGGATGGTGTGGTTACTGTCTCTCCAGGCTGGACAGGATAGAGAGCTGGGTGACCGGACTGCGGAACCAGTGTGGTTACTGTCTCTCCAGGCTGGACAGGATAGGGAGCTGGGTGACCGGACTGCGGAACCAGTGTGGTTACTGTCTCTCCAGGCTGGACAGGATAGGGAGCTGGGTGACCGGACAGCGGAGCCAGGATGGTGTGGTTACTGTCTCTCCAGGCTGGACAGGATAGGGAGCTGGGTGACCGGACTGCGGAACCAGTGTGGTTACTGTCTCTCCAGGCTGGACAGGATAGGGAGCTGGGTGACCGGACTGCGGAGCCAGGATGGTGTGGTTACTGTCTCCAGGCTGGACAGGATAGAGAGCTGGGTGACCGGACTGCGGAGCCAGGATGGTGTGGTTACTGTCTCTCCAGGCTGGACAGGATAGGGAGCTGGGTGACCGGACTGCGGAGCCAGGATGGTGTGGTTACTGTCTCTCCAGGCTGGACAGGATAGGAAGCTGGGTGACCGGACTGCGGAGCCAGGATGGTGTGGTTACTGTCTCTCCAGGCTGGACAGGATAGAGAGCTGGGTGACCGGACTGCGGAGCCAGGATGGTGTGGTTACTGTCTCTCCAGGCTGGACAGGATAGGGAGCTGGGTGACCGGACTGCGGAGCCAGGATTCAGTGTGGTTACTGTCTCTCCAGGCTGGACAGGATAGGGAGCTGGGTGACCGGACTGCGGAACCAGTGTGGTTACTGTCTCTCCAGGCTAGACAGGATAGAGAGCTGGGTGACCGGACTGCGGAGCCAGTGTGGTTACTGTCTCTCCAGGCTGGACAGGATAGGGAGCTGGGTGACCGGACTGCGGAGCCAGGATGGTGTGGTTACTGTCTCTCCAGGCTGGACAGGATAGAGAGCTGGGTGACCGGACTGCGGAACCAGTGTGGTTACTGTCTCTCCAGGCTGGACAGGATAGGGAGCTGGGTGACCGGACTGCGGAACCAGTGTGGTTACTGTCTCTCCAGGCTGGACAGGATAGGGAGCTGGGTGACGGGACTGCAGAGCCAGGATTCAGTGTGGTTACTGTCTCTCCAGGCTGGACAGGATAGGGAGCTGGGTGACCGGACAGCGGAGCCAGGATGGTGTGGTTACTGTCTCTCCAGGCTGGACAGGATAGGGAGCTGGGTGACCGGACTGCGGAGCCAGGATGGTGTGGTTACTGTCTCTCCAGGCTGGACAGGATAGAGAGCTGGGTGACCGGACTGCGGAGCCAGGATGGTGTGGTTACTGTCTCTCCAGGCTGGACAGGAGGGGAGCTGGGTGACCGGACTGCGGAGCCAGTGTGGTTACTGTCTCTCCAGGCTGGACAGGATAGGGAGCTGGGTGACCGGACTGCGGAACCAGTGTGGTTACTGTCTCTCCAGGCTGGACAGGATAGGGAGCTGGGTGACCGGACAGCGGAGCCAGGATGGTGTGGTTACTGTCTCTCCAGGCTGGACAGGATAGGGAGCTGGGTGACCGGACTGCGGAGCCAGGATGGTGTGGTTACTGTCTCTCCAGGCTGGACAGAAGGGGAGCTGGGTGACCGGACTGCGGAGCCAGTGTGGTTACTGTCTCTCCAGGCTGGACAGGATAGGGAGCTGGGTGACCGGACAGCGGAGCCAGTGTGGTTACTGTCTCTCCAGGCTGGGGAGCTGGGTGACCGGACTGCGGAGCCAGTGTGGTTACTGTCTCTCCAGGCTGGACAGGATAGAGAGCTGGGTGACCGGACTGCGGAACCAGGATGGTTACTGTCTCTCCAGGCTGGGGAGCTGGGTGACCGGACTGCGGAGCCAGTGTGGTTACTGTCTCTCCAGGCTGGACAGGATAGGGAGCTGGGTGACCGGACTGCGGAGCCAGGATGGTGTGGTTACTGTCTCTCCAGGCTGGACAGGATAGGGAGCTGGGTGACCGGACAGCGGAGCCAGTGTGGTTACTGTCTCTCCAGGCTGGACAGGATAGGGAGCTGGGTGACCGGACTGCGAAGCCAGTGTGGTTACTGTCTCTCCAGGCTGGACAGGATAGGGAGCTGGGTGACCGGACTGCGAAGCCAGTGTGGTTACTGTCTCTCCAGGCTGGACAGGATAGGGAGCTGGGTGACCGGACTGCGGAACCAGTGTGGTTACTGTCTCTCCAGGCTGGACAGGATAGGGAGCTGGGTGACCGGACAGCGGAGCCAGTGTGGTTACTGTCTCTCCAGGCTGGACAGGATAGGGAGCTGGGTGACCGGACAGCGGAGCCAGTGTGGTTACTGTCTCTCCAGGCTGGACAGGATAGGGAGCTGGGTGACCGGACAGCGGAGCCAGTGTGGTTACTGTCTCTCCAGGCTGGACAGGATAGGGAGCTGGGTGACCGGACAGCGGAGCCAGTGTGGTTACTGTCTCTCCAGGCTGGACAGGATAGGGAGCTGGGTGACCGGACAGCGGAGCCAGTGTGGTTACTGCAGTGTGGTTACTATCTCTCACTCAGCACCTACAGTGAAAATCTGTGAAAATGCGATCGAAACCGGGGCATTACAAACTGTATAAATGTGTATTTGTTCGCAAATGTTAACGGATCCTTGCTTCACTTACACATAATAGTAGCATATGCACCTCATTACATTATCACACGGCTTAAGCTGTCCAGTAGAGAACACAGCTCAGTTCCTTGAATAGTCGGAGTCCGCTCTGGTAAAACGTCAGCGGCGAAGCACAGCAGTGAAGTGTTCCTCCCCGCCAGCCTCCTCAGACAGCTGCCGGAGGCACCGGACGCCGACCACTGACACCCCTGACTCTGACACAAGTATCCACCACTGTCACCCCTGACTCTTGGCATAAGCACCCACCACTGACAGCCCTGACTCTGACGCAGGCACCGCTTGCCTGAGAGCGCGCAGCGGGCTCAGAAGGCGGCGGAGGAGGTCGGCAGCACGTCCCTCATTAGGATGCCGACGTCGGCGCGGTCCACCAGCAGCAGCATCTGCCCGGACCCGGCGGCCGCTCCGGCGCCGTCCAGCGGCTCGGCGGCCAGTAGCTCGGGCGGCACCGTGATAATCCGGCTCACCTTCAGCTGGGCGGCGACCTCGTCCGCCGCCACCGCCGCCAGGAAGCGATCCACGGCCGGTGGGTCGTCAGCCGACAGGTACCCCGCCGCCGCCGCTGCTGAGGCGGAGGCCGCAGTATGGTACACAGAGTCGTCCGGCGGCGCGACGGGCCGCTGCTGCCCCTCGCAGGGGCCGTCAGGGGCGTCAGGATCAGCAGGCAGGTCAGGGGCGTTAGGCGCGTCAGGGCCATCAAGGTCGGGCTCCGTCGCTGGCTCCAGGGTCGTGTTGGGACGCCGCCGGATCTCGGGGAAGCGCCGCTCAGCCTCAGCCACCCTGATCTTGTGTTTGCTGTACAGATGGCGCTTCAGGTCGAGGTTGAGCTCGTAGAGCCGGGGGCAGAGCGGGCAGCGGATGGTGCGGCCGTTCCTGTGCCGCGCCAGGTGCACCGTCAGCTGGTACTGCAGTCGGAACTCGGCGCCGCATATGTCACACACCTTGGCGGCGCCGCCGCCGTGCGTCCGCCGCACGTGAGCGTCACGGGTCTGCTTGAACTTGAAGCGCTTCTGGCAGCGGTCGCAGCTGAACTGCCGCTCGGTGCTGTGTGTGCGCAGGTGGCTGAGCAGGTTACTGCGGCTGCTGAACACGGCGTCACACTGCGCACACTTGTCTGCCCTGCCGGCGTGCAGCAGCAGGTGCTTCTGGAAGGAGACGGGGAACTTGAAGCACTTCTCGCAGGCGTGGCAGCGGAACCCGGCGGCGCGGTGTTTGTAGAGATGGGTGCGCAGGTAGTGCAGGGAGCAGGTCTGCGCGCAGTACGGACAGCGGACCGCGGTGCGGCCCAGCACGCTCAGCTGGAGACGGCACGCGCGTCCCCGCAGCCTCCGCACCAGATCGGCGTATACCGCGGCCACCGGGTCAGCGGCGTCCGGCGGCTCAGCAGAGCCGGGCACGGACGAGGACGGCTGGTGGCTGGAGTTCATGTGGCCGATGAGCTGGTCCTGTCCACTGTACATCTGCAAACACCTGCCGACACACACGTCACACGCCACACGCCGCACATACACACATACACACACACACACACACACACATATATATATATATATATATATATATATATATATATATATATATATATATATGTATATATATATATATATATATATATATATATATATATATATATATATATATATATATATATATATATATATATACATACAGACATCACACAGAACCTGCCACACAGCAGTTTGGAGGGCAATGCAAGCAGACGATGGCGGCGATGAAACTATGTCCATAGCTCGGATAATCGTCAATCGTCATGTATCATACCGCCGCCTAACAGCCGACCTCAGTCCCAGCCAGTGGTGATTGTGTCGGTCCGGCGTCACTCACACGATGCACATGTAGTTGGCGGTGTGGTGGTCGGCGCAGTGCCGCGCGGCAGCGGCGGCGCCCTCCAGCGCCAGCCGGCAGCAGCCGCACTCCAGGCGGCCGCCGTGCTGCTGCGTCACGTGATCGGTGACGTCAGAGGGCGGCAGCAGGGCCGAGCAGGCCGGACACCAGACGCGCGCCGGCTCCTCTGGCTCAGTGGAGCTGCAGACGAGACGAGGCGAGCGGCCGATAGAAGCGTTAGTACTCAGAGAAAAGACACGTCAGCCGCGGCGGTCACTCTGCCGTGCTCGACAAAAGTCACCAGCAAGGAGACCCTGAGCAATCAGCACACTTTAAACAGCCACTCTTACAATGCCACGTACAAAATACATAGATACCAGTTGCCAAATATGTTGTATTGTACTGCCAAAAACTCTCAATTGCAAAAAGCTGCAATGAATGCAAACTGTTTCACTTTCAGAGATAACTCACATCCAGTCTCCAGCCTACGCGAAAACTAAGCTATTATTTAACAAGACTCATGGAGCGGAGCATCCAGGTCAAAATCGCCACTGCCGGTACGCACCCGGCTACTTTGTGCAGTTTCTCGACGTGCGCCTTGAGGCTGTGTTCGGAGCGGAACGACTGCCGACACATGTGGCAGCAGCGTGCGTCCGTCGCGTCCCGCCGCGGCCGGCCGCGCCTGCCGGCCGCCGGCTGCGTACTCTGTGACGGGGGCCGTGGCTGCGGGTCGGTCCGATGGTCAGACCGTGGCGTGTCGGTCCGATGGTCAGAACGTGACTGCTGGTCAGGGCCAGCCGGGACGGCCGCCCGTCTCCGGGTCCGCCGGCACGGACGGACGCTCGGCCAGTCCAGGTCAGACCAGTCCTCCCGGCTCTCCTCTTCCTCATCAGAGTCCTCCTCCTCCTCCTCTTTCAGCGGAGAGCTATCCGGAGCGGCGGCGCCCTCGATGGAGCGGTTCGTGACCGGAGCCGCGGAGACGCCGCTACACAAGGGATACACACCGTCTCCGGAGTCTGGCGGGTCTCGAACCGTGTCCTTCACAGCAAGCCCAGAGTCCGTCAGCGTCCCCCGGCCCTCCACGATCCCATCAGCCTGCCACACCGCTCCCCCGACATCACCTTCAGCCGGCCTGTCCCGGTGTCCACTACCTGCAGACTCGTTGTCGGTGTCCTCACTACCTTCCGACCCCTCGTCCACCCCCACACCGCCATCCGCCACACCGCCCCTGTCGACGGCGCCCTCTGCCGGCGACGGTACACCGCTGCTGATGACCACCCTGCCCTCCAACGCCTCGGCTCCGAACGCCTCGGCCACCAAGTGTCGCACCAGGGCGGCCAGGTGGGTCGGCCGGCCAGCGGCCAGCTGGCAACAGGCGGAGTAGGCCACCTCGGAGCGCTGTCGGCCGCGGCACAGCAGCACGTGGCTGCCGCGCCGCGCCGCCGCCGCCCTCCTGTAGGCCACGGACAGAGCGTCGGCGGCGGCACGGAACCGAACCAAGTGTCGCTGGCAGCGCAGCAGCCGGCGGCGGCAGGCGGCACATACGCCGCTCACCAGCGGCAGCTCGCGCTCCAGGCCAGTCAGCCGGCAGCGCAGCTCCGTCAGGGCGGCCGGGTCAGACAGGATGGCGTCCAGCCCGCCGGCCAGCTGAGGCGCCGCGGCGCTGCCGCAGCTGTTACAGAGCAGGCACAGCCGGGAGAAGGCCGGCAGAGAGACGTGCACCTCGGTGGCGGCCATGGCGCCGCGGCAGCAGCAGGTCAGCCGCAGCAGCAGCAGGTCAGCCGCAGCAGCAGCAGGTCAGCCGCGGCAGCAGCAGGTCAGCCGTAGCAGCAGCAGGTCAGCCTGCTGCAGCGACCTGGAGAGTGGATGGAGGGGATTTGGTTAGCAGCAAGAAATGGGTTATTGCTATGCTTACTTGACATATATGTACTTGAAAGTTTGTTTCTAAATTAACCTTATTTCCTAGTCATTTTGAATATGCAATAGACACCAGTTAAAGACCAGTCACCTGCTCAACACAACCGTTAATCTTCTATCTCTGAGAGAAGGACTGAAATGGTTTGCAGCAAATAAAGCAGTTAATGGGAAACCTAAAAATCCAAGCCAGCAGTATAAACACATATACATACATGAATGCAGTATGATTACAAGATGTTAGATAACAGTAAAAGGCCCACCTCGGATGGCCTGTGAAACAGCTAAGATGCATTGTATGATGGACATATATCAATGGCATTCAAGTATATCAATGACATGCAGGTAAGGAAAAGATAAAGTTTTTCACTGTCCTGGAATCAGTCATCATATTTCAGTAAGAGACATATTTTGACCAACAACTTAGTGTTGATGTTGGTGGTCTTACAATCAGCTATAGGCACCATTGCATATGAAAGAGAAGAGTTTGTGGATAGGAAAAGCTACAAACCCTTCATTTCTTGGTGAAAATACACCACAAGTGTATGTCATATTGTAAGACTAAAATCAAATTAAAACAGGGTGCTATTACCCAGGAGTATCACCACAAAATTGGCAGTGCTGAGTCAGCCGGATGGAGTCTTATAACTTGAACGGAGCGGCAGTCGAGGTGGCAGCCGAGGAAAAGGATATCGGCATCATTATTGACAAGCAGCTGAACTTCCACAGGCAGACCGCAGCCGCCATCTCAAAAGCTTCTCAGATGCTTGCCGTTGTGAGCCGCTCCTTCGTCAATATCGACGAAGTCACGCTGCCGCTGCTCTACTTCGTCAATACCGACGAAGTCACGCTGCCGCTGCTCTACTTCGTCAATATCGACGAAGTCACGCTGCCGCTGCTCTACTTCGTCAATATTGACGAAGTCACGCTGCCGCTGCTCTACTTCGTCAATATCGACGAAGTCACGCTGCCGCTGCTCTACAAATCCATCGTGACAGTCTGGTTATTGATTCGACACTGATTGCATCGATTGGAATTGTTCAATCAAAATTCCTCGAGTTAAAAAATAATTGATTCACCACCAGATCTTTTGATTCATGAATCGTGATTGAATCAAAACCCGCATCAAATCAAGGCTGATTGAATTAAAAGATGTAACGATTCTTAACGATTCAAGTACACTTGTACACTTACAAGTACACACACAAGTACACTTTTTGGGGTATAGGCGGTTGTGCAAATACATGCAGTCCCACACACATTTACACAGTATTGCTGTAACAATGTTTTAATGATCATATATATTAGTGGGGTGAAAATACAATATTGCAAGATAAAGCTCCAAGACAGATGGATCCTAATGTACTCAGGTGCGCTGAATGCAGTGGTGATGTTTGATTTTAGTTAGCTCTTAACACTTTTATCGCGCGACGATTTTAAAAGCGCATGTTCCAGGCCCGTCGGCGACCTCGCCATTTTGGTGAGGCCGAACCGATGACCCCCTAGCCGTATGGAAAGTAAGAAAGGTAGAGCGATGCGGTACAAAAAAAAACAGTGTGTTGCTGATCTTTTGAGCTCTCCAATGATTCCTAGTTGTATGTATTTCGGTACACGGTTGACCTGGCAGGTCAGGTCAATGATCTGCATTTGTCAAATTATCGCGATTTGTTCTACTCAGAGGGCCACAGAACGAATACCATTGCAGATAGAGTCACCTGATAAGATACACAACACTAAGGTATGCCTTGCGTATCTAAAAACACCCACCATCGTTACCTCCGGTTCTTGCACAGGTCAGGTCAGGTCAAATTATGTAACAGACTGACCCCGCATCGATTCCGGAGTCCCCTGGTGGCCATTAAAGGTACCTGAATGAATCAGAATGGTTTAAAATGGAGCGTGAATTCCAAATCAGCGTCCCAAACACCTAGAGACAGCATTACATAATGCCAGGTGAAATATGAACAAATTAGTAATATAACAATACTTTAGCTCTTGCAGGAAAATTATGTCAGAATTATTACATAGCAATTGAATTCCTCCAGCGTTACGTTTAGATGATTGACAGTTATATGAACTTATCCTCATACAATTTTGGGTAAAGCAAGACACAGCATACAGCAGACAGATGGTCAATATAACGGCATAATGCATCATCATATACAGTCACCGGTCTCGACGCTTCAGGCATGACGGGATCAGATTCTTTGGCGAAGAACCGCCGAACCAGGAGACCCTGCGCCCATATTTCCGGGTCCAGCACATCGCCGACAGACGGGTTGGTTAAATCCAACCGATATGACTCATGAGTCGAACCTCGTTTTCAGTCTTGTCGCCACGACATCTGTTGCCCCACCTTGTTCGTTCGCATACCCTTCAATGGGTTTAACCTCTGTTCCGGGAGGGAGCCGGGACACAAACAGCGAAAAACGCTTAACTGACTTTACAGCTCGTATCAAATTTAACTTTTGAAGCCCAACAACGCTCTTGTTCGTAGAACCTGCTTTGGCTGCTGTTTTATTGCTTGGGGTCTTACCTCGTTCCGCTTTATTCGCTACACTCCAGCCTTCCTCTCTCGATGATGTAAGATGCCGCAGCTATTTGATGGGGGCACCAGGGCATTGGTGCCCCGCCTCCCCGTCCTCCTGGATTCATGGGGGCACGGTGACCGGTGCCCGCCCCCCCCCCCTTGTTCCATCGCTTATGGAAGCGGATCTCGACTCCCGAGGGCCTCAGGGCCCCTGAGTCCGATACGTTGTTGCCTCTGGTATGAAGGGGCACCATAAAGGCACGTTGGTGCCCCTTCATAGCCCACGGGACGGGAGGCATGAAGTAACTTTTTTTTGCATACTTTAGCAATTATAGTTTAGCATCATTTCGCGAGAAAAAAGTTTTCCAGCGACCAATGCTTGTAATTTGATGGTGGCACCAGGCCATTATTTCCCCCTCCTGGATTCAAGGAAGCACGGTGCCCCGGTGCCTCCCCTCGCCCCACAGTGCCGCCTACCGGCACGGTGGTGTCCCTGGTACACCGGCACTGCCGTGGCCCTGGTACGCTGGCGCGGTAGTGGCCTTGGTCCACCGGCACAAGGCTGATTGGTGCCCCTGGTACACCGGCGCGGTGGTGCCCTTGGTACACCGACGCGGTGGTGCACCTGGTACACTGGCGCGGTGGTTTCCCTGGTACACTGGCGCGGTGGTGCCCCTGGTACACCGGCGCGGTGGTGCCCCTGGTACACCGGCGCGGTGGTGCCCTTGGTACACCGGCGCGGTGGTGCCCTTGGTACACCGGCGCGGTGGTGACCCTGGTACACCGGCGCAGTGGTGCCCCTGGTACACCGGCGCGGTGGTGCCCCTGGTACACTGGCGCGGTGATACCCTTGGTTCAAAGAACACTGAATGATGTGCTCTGCGTAGTGCCGCAACATTTTTTTGCTTTACTTTTGATTTTTGATTTTGCCTTTATTTTGGAATTTTTGGCTTTATTAGGATTTTTTGCTTCATTTTTGCTTTATTTTGGGGTTTTGGTGGTGCCCCAGGGCGGTGGTGCCCCTGGGGGGAGGGAGGGGGGTCATGGCCCCCGTGATCCCCCTGGATCTGCCACTGATCACAATTGTATTTTGTGGCATAGGCAGTTCCAGGGGTGGGATGGGATGCAAGCACATGGCCAAATGTAATGGGCGCCTCCAGGGATGAAATTAGGGGAGTTGTGGAACCATGTGCAACTACGTAGCAAAAGATATCAACTTGAAACTTGGTGACCTGTTTTAGCAATGCCTTGCACACTTTTTATATTTTTTTTGAATTTTTTGGTTTCCCCAAGGGTGACTCCAGGGACGGATTTTGGGGGCATGTGTTTGACTCTGTTCACACACAATGTGTTTAGTGCCCCTGAATGTTATTTTTCAGTGGGTAATTTCATCAAATATCTACATGGATACAAATTGTATTTTGGGGTATAGGCGGTCACAGGTATGCAATTAGGGGTAGTTGTGAACCCATGGCGTGACACTATATAGCAAAATATATCAATAAGCAAAGATAGAGATAAAAAAGCTCAATTCGCCTCCCCTTCCCCTCCTGAGCATGCCACTGCACAAATAAAAAACTACCAAAATTAACATTCTCATACTTGGTCATGTTATATAATGTCATATATAATGTTTATTTTGCTCTCATGTATATTTTTGTTTTGCTTTTACTTGTATTTCTGCCTTTATTTTTACTTGATGACTTCAAAATGAGTGAATCTTAGGTTTCATCCCGGTCAGACTTAATGGCTACAAGCGAATATTAGGTTTTGTCCCGATTGGACTTAATGGCAACAGCCAACAAGCAAATCTTAGGTTTTGTGCCGATCAGACTGACTTAATGGCGGGGTTAGGTTAGGTTACACACGCCTACGCCATTAAGTATACCCTTCCAATGACGTCATCAAGCCGGCAGCACTGCCCGCTACTTGTTCAGGCTCCCCAGTGCTATAACACTGGGGAGGTGAATTACTGAACTATTACCCATTCTGAAGCCACATAGTGGCAACTGTGAAATTGTGTTGTACTAAAGGCAGGTAAGTATTAAAAGTGGTTTTCCACTCATGTCAAAAACACATGGCATATATCTGAATAATACTCCATGTCACTGTGATTGATATTTCTACTAATAGGTTACAATATATTATCTAAGTCTGCAGAAACACAGTCACTGGCATGCCAATTTTGTAATCACTAAAGGTGTGCCAAGAGAAGAGTGAGCTTGACCTCAGCTAGCAGAGGGAAGTGTAAGCCAGCATTTGTTGACACTTGACATGGCAATGAAATAAAGCACAAAACAAAATATTTGCTGATTCCAAAAAACACCAATATTGCAAACAGGTAAGTGCAGGGCAATAGAACACTGGGTACTCCAAAGTTTTTTTTAGTATATACTAAAAATATACTAGTGCTAGTGCTCAGTGCTAGGATTATGCGTGAATGTGCGGAAGAGCTGGCTGTGCCCCTGGAGATCATTTGCTGTTTGTCAGTGAGATCAGGCGTGTTCCCATCTGCTTGGAAGCGGGCCAACGTTATTCCGGTGTACAAAAAAGGCTCAAAAAAGCTTCCCGAAAACTATCGTCCTGTTTCACTTTTAACAATAAGTTCTAAGATTTTAGAGAAAGTAGTATGTGAGTCCTTGCTTCGTGCATGTCTCCCTGCGCTGCCCAGCAGTCAGCACGGGTTTTTGCCCAATCGCTCTTGTTTAACCAACTTGGCTTGTTTCACGGATCACTGCTGGATCTCACTAGCAAAGGGGCTGCAGACGGATGCTGTATATACAGATTATTCGTCGGCTTTTACCAGCGTCAGTCACAGGTTACTTTTACACAAGCTTAGACACTCATTTAATATCACCGGTCATGCATATAGCTGGATTGGGTCTTACCTTAGCCAACGTTCCCAAAGAGTCATTCTCGATGGGAAACATTCCGACTGGGTGCCGGTTCTATCCGGAGTTCCGGAAGGCAGCATTCTCGGCCCACTTCTCTTTACTTGCTATGTAGCTGACCTTCCAAGTCATATTCAAACTTGTTCACTTTCTTATGCGGATGACGTCAAAATTTTCCACAGAATTGAGTCCCCTTCGGACGTTGATTCCCTTCAGGCCGATCTTAGCCGCTTGAGCAAGTGGTCAAAAACATGGCATCTTAAGCTCAATCCAGCTAAATGCAAGACAATCACCTTTACTCTGCGCACATCTCCCATTGCATCTCGGTATGTTTTAGATGGTCATCAACTCGAACGGTGCACCCGCATTAGTGATCTTGGTGTCATACTTGATGTGAAGTTGACGTTTCGTGACCACGTTGATGCATGTCAGCAAGGCGAACCGAATGCTAGGCCTGTTCATGTGCAGCATGCAGGTATCATCGTGCATGTCACTGCGGAGATTTGACTACCGTCCTGTTCTATGTGCCTACTATGCCCACGTTAGGTCAATTATTGAATACGGTAGTGTCATATGGGGTGGTGCAGCGGCATCCCACTTGGCCAGATTGGAGAGGCTACAGCACCGTTTTTTGATGTGGCTTGGTGCTAAGACGCATGGCCAGTGTCCCATGGATTATGCATCCCTCACAGAACACTTCCGTTGTGCCTCAATCAAGGCTAGATTTGTACGGGCTGATGTGATGTTTTTGCGTTCTGTGTTTAGCGGCCGGTTAGACTGCACCCACCTGGTGACGGCATTTGCTCTGCTGGCTCCCGGTCGCCGGTCCCGTCAGACAGGGCTCTTCAATGTGCCGTTTGGGCGTGTCAACATTGTGCAAAATAGCTTTAAGATACGTGTTCCCAAACTTATCAATGATTTTATGCTCAAGAAGTCGGCTGAGGACTTTTTCCAGCCATCACAGTTCTTTCGGTCAAATTTGCTTGATTTCGCAGCCAGTGTGGGCACATATATGATGTGAAGTGCAAACGAGATGTTACTTTATGTGTTCATATTCATTTCGATGTTTACACTCATAATATTTTAGGCGACTCTGCTTTACAGCCGTGTACTTTTATTTATACATGCTTTTATTTATCTTTGTTATAATTTATTTATTCATCAGCGAACTAATTTTTATGTTTACATATAGGTATATTTGTGTGTGTATATATGTGCGTGTGTATGTGAGTGTGCATGTTGGGTGGGGTGGGTGGGTGGTGGGGTTTTATTGACTTCGGCCGTTAGTGGGTGATGTTGCCTGTGGCTGATTATGTGCAATAAACAAATAAACAAATAAACTATAAAAACTAGAAAACATACCAACAAATGAAGGTCATTACCAGATTTGGAATAATATACCAAATATGGATGCACGACATTCGCGGCAAGTATGGCGTTCGTGTTTCAATCAAGAATAATACAGATTTTTTCAGCCTTTGCATTCATTCGTGCGTCGGATTTCGAGCTGTGAACACGTGGCCGACGGTCAAGAGTATTTGCCTTTGGTGACGTGGCATTGCAAGTTTTGTTTTTTGATTTTCGTTGGTAAGGAAGCACTTCAAGATTGTTTTTGTTATTTTCATCTTCATTTAAGTCCTTTCTTCTCTGGACACTGCTGCTGAGGAGCTTCTCCCTTCGTGGCACGGTAATGTAGTGATGGGTTATCAACGACCCGGCAAGCGGGTTAGACCTGATGAATCATTTTTCGAGCGAGCAGAGGATGAAAACACTGGTACGTATCTTGGGGTAAAACTTACCTCAGGAAAACCGTTCAAAACAAAAGGTTGGCCATGGGTGCAGACAGGTATCAGAGGAGTACTGGGTGCATCGGAAAGGTTAGAGAAAGCAAACTTCCTGGGGGACGGCACCCTACTGATCAAAACAAAAAATGTAGCTCAAACTGACAAATTTCTCAAAGCACAGAAATTTGCAAATGAGGAATGCGAGATCACTCGTGATGAGAAACTAAACACATCCCGGGGTACCATCCGGGCTTATGATCTGATGGACTTGAGTGAAGATGAGGTTGTAGGATGGCTGAGAGACTTTGGGGTTGTGGGTGCAAGGAAGTTCACTCGGAGAGTGGATGGGAAGGCAGAAAACACACCTACTATCCTTTTGACCTTTGACAAGCCATCTTGCCCAGCCAAACTACAACTTGACTATGTGACCTATCATGTCCAACAGTATGTCCCAAACCCGATGATGTGTTACAGATGCGGCAGATTTGGTCATCACGAGGAGAGGTGTCGGAGTGATCGGATCTGTCTGTGATGTGGAAAGGACAAACATGAGGGGGACTGTTCACAACTCTGTGTGAACTGTAAAAAGACAGGACACTCCTGCCTGGCCCGTGAGTGTGAGGTGTGGGTAAAAGAAAAAGAAATATGTAAAATCAAGGTGGAGCAGGAGATTTCATTTGCACAGGCTAGGAAGCAGTATGACACACAGTATGAACCTCCTGTCCTTCGAGCGTATGCTGCCACAGTCCGCACCCCCAGTGCTGCCAACAAACAGGAGGAGGAGTTGAAAGAAAAAGTGGGAAAACTTGAGCAAAAAGTAGGAGAGCTGGTGACACTGCTACAACAACTGTTAAAAAACAAACTGTTGATGACATTCCAAAGACTGTTGAGTTTGACGATGCAGGCACAAGTATAGGTAGAAAGAACCAGGAAACACAGGAAGGAACAGCTGATGAATGTGTAAACATTGAGACTTGTGATGGTGAGATGACTGAGACTGACATGGATCAGGAGCGAAACAAAGATCAGACAGATGAATGGCAGGTAGTAGGAGTGGGGAAAGGACAAGGAAAAATCAGAGACAAAGCACAGTCATCTGTGACCACAGACGACAATGACATTACTCCTTCACCCATGATTACCAGGGCAAGCAGACTGCCTGAAAGGACAGGGAACAAAATGGTACGCAAAAAATCATGGAAAGATCTGAAGGAAGTAGGCTAGTTTTTTTGTTTGCTGTAGTGAACAGTGTAAGATGAAGAATGTGCAAGTACATTTATAACTGTTTTGTTATGTTTTTGTTTGTATTTTCTTTTTACTGTTTTCCAAGCTGATACAGCATTCTTCTTCCTTATGTTTTATTACTTGTGAACATAGTTTTCTTATTATTGACTATGTTTGTGATTTACAACATTATTTGTTTGCATCACATTATTTTGTCAGTGATGTTGTGAAGCTGATGATGTATATGTGTGATATGAACTCAGAATGTGTTTCTTACTATTTTGTTTTGGACACAATGGTTAAGTGTGTGAATGGTATTGTACCATTCTTGGTAAAAAAGGACATTGGTAATATTTATTTGTGGGAGGTGGTTTTTCTTACTATTGTTAGGAGCACTTTGACTTACCTTGGTCTGCTGATTGTAATGTGTGCAATGGAGGTGAGGTGAGACATTGTGGAATGAGAATTGGTGGTGCTGTTAATGCTGTGCTTGACTATTCACAAGTTACAAGCAGACTTGCAGGCTGCTCATTGTTCATTGGGGATGGGAGTTGTCAAATGTCTGCCTGTTCTTTATGTCTGCTTACTGATGAAACCATTGCAGATCAGCAAGCATAGGACATCAATAAAAAGTGAACTTTTAAGAAGCAAATGAGTTTTAAAATTATGCAATGGAATTGTCGCGGTTTAATATCAAAGTGGCCAGAAATTAAACCATTGCTGATTGAACGAGAACACGATGTGGTGTGTTTACAGGAAACACATTTCCTTGCTACTGATGACTATGACTTCCGCCTGCACAACTACACACTTTACAATGGATACTCAAATACCAACAGACGACAAGGAGGAGTTTGCATTTATGTTTCAAACAATCTTCCTCATTTTCAGATTCCCTTCACTACAACCCTGCAGGCTGTAGCCAGTTCAGTGAGAATGGGTCGCAGCCGTGTATGTGTGTGCTCCCTCTACCTGCCGCCCAACGAAACTGTGACAGTGGCCGACCTTGACAACTTGGTCACTCAATTACCGCAACCATTTATTATCTGCACGGATGCAAACAGCCGACATCTGATGTGGGGTTCAGACCGTTGTGACACTCGAGGGAACACCTGGGAAAGGGTGATACGGCAGAACGCCTTGAATCTGCTAAACGATGGTTGTCCAACTCGGATGGATGAATATACTGGCCTATGGTCGCATATAGATATTACGGTAACAACCAGTGATGTGGGACAATATATGCACTGGCGTACTGACACCGACCTCCACTCTAGCGATCACTGCCCTATATATATTACATACGATAGGGTTGGAACGGGGAATACCGAAACACGAAGTGATGAGTTCAAAGGATGGAACATAAACAAGGCAAACTGGACAGAATTTGCCAACAAATGTGACTTAAACTTTACTGATGCGAATGACATGGAGAATAATTATGGAGCTATGGTTGAGACACTATTAACTGCTGCACGGGAAACTATTCCTCAGAAAAAGGGACCTGCGAAATATTGCTGCCCGTGGTGGACCGACGAATGCAAGGAAGCTATACGCAACAGGAAACGTGCTCTCAATCGCTTTAGACGTAGCCAACGAAACTTACATTTATTAGAATATAAGGAGGCCAAAGCGAAGGCGAGGAGAACAATTCGCAAGGCCAAAAAGGAGTCGTGGGAGAAGTTGTTACACATGTTCAATGTTAGTACTCCATTACACCAGCTCTGGGGAATTATTCGAAAGTTTACACGGAAGGAAAGATACCAGAGGCCGCTGCCAGTATTACATGTCGCAGGAAATACGATCGATGATCCCTTTGAGGTTTCAAATATTCTGGGGCAGTTTTTCTCTGACATATCCTCTTCCTTACATTACCGACCAAGTTTCAGAGAACGAGAAAGAGAAATGACAGAGCAAATGCCGTCATTTGTATCACCTAACCATGAGGTCTACAACGATATTTTCTCGATGAGAGAGCTACAGGAGTCCGTGTCGAAATGCGGGAACACCTCGATCGGACCTGACATACATTATGCGTTCTTTAAGCATTTAAATGAATCACAGTTACAGAAGGTTTTAAATATGATCAATTGTATATGGTGTGCAGAAAAGATTCCGGACGAATGGAAACATTCTATAATTATTCCAATTTTGAAACCCGGGAAACCAAGAGAAAGTCCTGGATCGTACAGACCTATTCAACTTACCTCATGCTTTAGTAAATTAATGGAAAGGATGGTGGCAAAGCGTTTATCATGGTTCATTGAACAAAATAACATGTTATCAACCGTCCAGTGCGCTTTTCGGAAGGGAAGGTGCACGGCGGACCATCTAACTCGGTTGGAATCTGAGGTGAGGAGAGGATTTTTCTATCATAAGTATACCCTGGCAGTCTTCCTTGATTTAAAAAGCGCCTATAACCTTACGTCAAAGATGGCCATACTACATCGAATGCATAACCTTGGTTTCAGAGGACGACTAATGTATTTTGTCGGGTCCTGTTTGGAGAATAGAACATTTCAGGTGAGGAGCGGGAAACTGTCGAACAATTATCATCAAGAGAATGGATTGGTACAGGGAGGAGTCATTTCCCCTATCCTATTTAATATTATGATCAATGACATTTTCAGCGACGTCCCCAGAAATGTTTCATGTGCATTGTATGCCGATGATTGTTCCATGTGGGTGCGAGGACGGAGAATCCTACCACTGATCGAGATGATGCAAACGGCGTTGGACCGCGTGACTGAATGGACAGATCGATGGGGATTCGTTTTTTCGCCCCAAAAATGCAATGCTATTATCTTTCGAAGATTCATGAAAGAAAGGGAATTAATGAACATACCTGAATTGAAGGTATACGATCAACCTGTGGCATATTCTGATGATGTGAAGTTTCTGGGGGTGATATTAGACTCGAGACTGAACTTAGCGAAGCACGTCCAGTACATTAAAGGAAAGACGGCTAAGCGAATGTCTATTCTTAAATGCCTGGCCGGGCGGGGATGTGGAGCAGACCGATCTATATTAATACGCATTTACAAGTCCATGATACGACCGATCCTCGACTACTCCTGTCAGATTTTAGATGGCCCCCATAACAAGGTAGTGGAGTCGCTCGACCCAATACAGAACCAATGCCTCAGAATAGCGACTGGGGCACTGAGAACGTCTCCGATATTGCCTCTGCTGGTAGAAACGGATGTACTTCCTCTGAGGCTTCGCCGATGCGATTTAACCCTGAGATATTGTATGAAAATAAAGAGTCGAGCAGATCATCCTTGTGTGAAACTCATCACGGGTGAAATGGCCTTACATAATGTTGAGACAGGATATATGAAGAGGATTTCTGGATTTCCGCTGTACGAGAGGCTTAATCAAATGTCCGAGGAGACTGGTTTTGTTCTACCCGCAGCAATAACCTGTAAAGGAAGCTCTGTTCCACCCTGGAGGATTCGCAGATGTGAAATATTGAAACTTACTGATAAGAGAAAAGGTTCACTGGACGAGATACAAATTCAATGCGACTTTAACGATGTTCGACAGAAATATTCTGATTTTTCTTTTATTTACTCCGATGGCGCAAAAAATCCTGATGGTGTTGGTTGTGCATACGTGCACGGTGACAGGTTTCAACAATTTAAACTTCCGGGGCATTGTTCAATTTTTACCGCGGAGGCGACCGCTATACTTCGGGCTATGACATATGTAGAAAACAATCACCTCAAGAAATGCGTGATGTGCACGGACTCACTATCCGTTGTAACGGCCTTAAGACATTCCTCATCCAACAACCCTATCGTGACCGATATCCTTGACTATGTCCATCATCTTATGGAAAAGGGACACTTGCTTGTTATCCTATGGATCCCAGGACACAGTAATATAACTGGAAATGAGATCGCTGACGTAAAAGCGAAAGCGGCTATAGGCTTGAATGTTGTATGCGGGATCCAGATGGGGATGAAAGAATTCTGTCTCACCTTGCATAAATCGGTCCGTGAGTTGTTTAACCAATTATGGATTGACTATAACCCTGGTACTGCTTTAAAGAGGATTAAAGATCGTGCTGAGAGCTGGTCCACCAGCAAACGACCAAACCGACGAGAGGAGGTAGTGCTGTGTCGGCTGCGATTGGGACATACTCGGTACACCCATTCATACATCATGGACAGAGACCCCAGACCTCAGTGTGACGATTGCCGGTGTCCGCAATCAGTTGAACACCTACTTGTTGAATGTCCAGCTTTCGCCGATCAGAGACGTCCTCTAATACGCCTCTGCCAGGAGCAAGGAATCCCACTTTGCTTGAAATCATTAATTGGAGATGGCTTCCCCGAGATAATAGACGAGGTCTTCAAATATTTGCGTACCTGTGAACTCATGAAGCGACTGTGAAGTGTGAAGGTGACAAAGTGAAACGCATTTTTTAGTTTCATTATCCATTATATGCGACTTGGATACTTGTGTTATATTTTCACATTTCTCTGTCTCCTGTCTTGATATGAATGTATGACTTGAATGTATAACTAATGTTCAGTGCTATGATGTGATTGATGATTGGTGACATGCTCTTGTTTGAAACTGTCTGTGTATTTATTTTTTGGAGAATGATTGTGAGACGAGTGAACGATGGAATAACTCCTGACGAGAGTGAGTGAATGCATAGAATCATTGGTATGCATGCATGTGTGAAGGATGCTGGGAGTATGAGAGACCAAATAATGCTTGTAGTGTCCTGTACCTATAGCTTCACTAACCCATCAGTTATTATTCTAACGTAGTAGTTTCCACGGTATCTTTTTGGGTTTGAGGGGAGGGGAATGGATCAGGATGAGGAGGGAGAATGATCGTCGTGAGAGGAGTTTGCAGCAGGCGCTGGGGAAACGCGTTAAATGTGTTCTAGGTCGCAAATATGAATAGACCGCCGACTGTGTACAACCCTGATGTGACTTGTACGTGCGTTATGCGCATGGTCACCGGTTGAGGCAATCTGATGTGACAGGATGTACCGATCTGCTGTTATGTGCGTACTGCAGTGTTAAAAGAGGCGAGCCAAAAAAACACAAAAAAACGGAGCTTTTATTTTATTATATTTGGTTTATTAACTTTTTTCCCCATAGTTCAGAGCTAACTCTATTAACTTACCCCGAAACAATTGATCCACATCCTAGATGTTATAAATCCTTTACAGATCCAAACACGGCAACACCTTCCCTTTCCATTACCAAGCTTAGTTTCCATCTTCAATACCTTGATCGCTACCACGACTACAGAGAAGATAACCGTCGTCGAAGACGACCAAACGGACGCTCTGAGCCCGCTGAGGCTATGCGCCCTAAACCAAGACCAAGACCAAGACCAGCCTTTGCATTCACTCTCGTGCAGTGGCATTCTTCGTCACCGACGGCAGGATATTTATTGGTCCGCGTCTCGCTTTATGTTCCAGTTTCTGGTTAGTTAGTGGAATGTATTTATAATTGAATTATTCATTTTTTGTCAGTTCTTTGAGCAGTCATTGGCATGTTAACAGCCTTGGAATTTGTGTCATTTTCTGGACTTTTTGGGTCCAAAGAATTTTGCTCTCTTCATATTTCATATCAGGCCGCTCAATATTATTTTCCCGCAAGTTTGGTAAGACTTCGCTCGGCCTTCGGCCTCGCTCGTAATATACATCATTGACACCTAACTGGCTGAATTTGGCGACACTGTGTTGAGATAATTTTGTATGTACTCATTGGTTATTTGCAGAACTTTGTACATACAAGTGATTGGTTCATGTCATATTCTTCTGCATCCGGCTGTTGCGCTAGCCGCTGAAGCGGCGGAGCCTGGACAGCTCGGTGGCGACTGCTGTGTTTTGAATAGTGCAAGTCTGATCGGGTCTGCTGCCGTTGTACTGTGACTAGCACATGTGAGACCTTCTGCATTTATATTGTTGCTAAGCGTGGCGTTGGTCCAGTCTCTGGGGTGCTTGACAAGGGATTAACTTGGTATGTATCTTAGGATGAGCAGTAGTCGGCTCAGCAGTAGCAGAAGAGGGCTCCTGTAGTCGGCTATCTGGGGCTTCCCCGGCACAAGCGTTGATGTCATGCAGTTTGTTTTCACATTCTGTTGTGTATTTTCCTTGGTGTGCAACATGTGTTATATAAAATATATGTGATTGATCTCATTATAAAGGCATTACACATGATTTTAAACATTGGCAGATCCAGAACGGTGGTTTCGGGCCTGGGGGATATACAATATATGTGATGATCTCACTATAAAGGCATTGCACGTGATTTTAAACATTGGCGGATCCAGAACGGTGGTTAATTTTGCTCCGATTTCAGTTTTTTTTGTGTGTGTGGGGGGAGGGGGCATGACCGCCATGGTTCCCCTGGTTTCCATGGTTCCCCTGGATCTGCTAGTGATTTTAAATATCACATTTGTTTGTGCTCTGCTGTAGTATTTATCCTGATCTAGTCATAAGCATGCTTGAATTTCATCCATATATGTATATATTGACAAGATATATATATATATATATATATATATATATATATATATATATATATATATATGTATGTATGTATGTATGTATGTATGTATGTATGTATGTAGGTAGGTAGGTAGGCAGGCAGGCAGGCAGGCAGGCAGGCAGGCAGGCAGGCAGGCAGGCAGGCAGGCAGGCAGGCAGGCAGGCAGGCAGGCAGGCAGGCAGGCAGGCAGGCAGGCAGGCAGGCAGGCAGGCAGGCAGGCAGGCAGGCAGGCAGGCAGGCAGGCGTACGTACGTAC
>JAXIVJ010011600.1:0-7500 GCA_036785665.1 Chirona hameri | reverse complement strand
ATATATATATATATATAATATATATATATATACTATATATATATACTATATATATCTATATATATATATATATATATATATATCTATATATATCTATATATATATATATATATATATATATATATATATATAATATATAGTGCAAATCAAGAATACTGATGTCTAGATCGGATATTTTGCCACAGTATGTTCCCTAAAAAATGATATTCCTAATCACGTATTATACCTATATTTAATATATTGCATTACTAATGGTCTTCTCACATGATAATACCTGAATAATAAATGCATTAATGAATATATAATACATTATTATTTAGTTGATATCATGAGATAATTAGCAATAATATAATATTTCAAAAAGGCCACAGTCAGTGACTATTCACGTCTTTTCCTCATTCTGTCGAATTGAAAAATTGTTGTCTGCAGCGAGATTCGAACCCGCGCTTGGCCAACGCTCGATCTGCATGGGTTCACGAGATGCTTAATAGCTCGAAAACGAAACTCACGGCGTACACTTTTGAACCCGGAAATCGAAAGAAAAATGTTCACGCTTCATTTCTAGCTACTTTTTATTGTCGTATCGGTTGCAGGTAAAAAAGCCGTGGGCCCGTAAAATGGCTTTTTAACATGGAACCCTATGGCCTAGTAGGAAAATGTACGCCGTGCTGCCATATGGACTTTGGACCCCGGAACACTGGTAAGTGGATCCAGGGGTTGTCATCCCTTCAGCCGCCATAGGCTCAATTTGCTCTGCAATAAAAGAACCACGTATGTCAACCAACCAAAAAACTGTGATATACGTGGTTCTTTCTTGGCGTGACGTCATCTATGCGATTTTTTGGCGCACCGACATTTGTGGCGCGGCTTATATATGGCTTTTTAACATTAGCGAAGGAGTAAAATCTTTGCCCCTTCGCTGCCAAAATAAGCGTGACTTAAGAGCAAAATGCTATTTAAATAAGATAGATAACTTGAATCGGTCTTTCTTTCAGAGTTCGTTGTTTGTAAATCAACTCGGTAGAATTATCTATATAGTCTTTCAAAAATTGCGAGTTATTGATTTGTATAGGGGCAAGGGATTATACGTGCAGACGTCACCACCCCCGAGTCGGATTCGGTAAAATCGCCGGATGTCTCTACCTTCTTATAGGGCCTCGAGTAGATCCTCTTTCAGCCTCCGATAATTGCACGTACATCCAAGGTTACTTTACTAACTTACATCAAATTTCATGATTTTTTGTCTAAACTATGTTTTTTTTTCTTCATTATACACACATTTATTCAACACATTATTTTCAAAACACACAGAGACATTTAAGAGTTGGTCCACATATTGCAGCTCATATAATGTCATGGGCCCCGCCCGCGCCGCCTCGCGCGGGCGGGGGCCTAGTCTTGAGGGGCGACGCCCCCTCGCCACCGACCGGGCGTGCAAGCCGTCGACCAGCTGTGGCCGGCGCCCCGCAGAATCTGCTGAGGGCCGGTCTCGGGTTAGCCGAGTGGGGAAAGGGCGGTAAAATCGCCGGATGTTACGGTAAAATCGCCTACATCGCCTACGCCGGTAAAATCGCCTACATTAACACGTGTAACCGTGTAACGACCGCACGTCCCGGGGGACCGTCCGTCCCGCGGCCGACAAGCAACTAAGAGTGGTGCCCTGGACCGGGCCTCGCCGTGCCGTGCGGCGTCAGGACAACACACGAGTCAACTACAACAGCAGATCTCAAACACAAGAATGAACGGCGTGCGGTGTCCGCGGCCGACCGACAGACAGAGACAGAAGTTGACACCACTGTGCAGGGGCCCGGAACGATTTTAAAGTTGGGGGGGGGGGGGGCGAAACCAAATATTTTGTTTTTGGCATCTTCTCACTTCTAATCTTGGTGCACCTTTTCGTTGTCAAATTTTCCCATTGGAAAACCGAATACACGGTTAGAAATCTCATCCAAAATAACTTTCAAACTATTTCTTCATTTTTTTGTTCAGGTCAGTATTGAGGTCACCAGAGGTCATCAAAGGTCAGATTTTCCAGTTTTAGGACATCGCTCCAGGAACCCCCAAATATCTCGGGATTTATGATAGCTAGGAACAAACGAAAATAAACAATCGAAAGCTCTTGAAATATTCAATCATAACGTGTCATCCAATTTTATCTCAGGTTAATAGTTTGAGCTCCAAAGGTCATAAAATGTCAAAGGGGCTATTTTTTGGCAAAACGTTCCGAAAATAACTGTTTACCTAATAAAGATGCGGGCAATGATTTTTGATGACATCATGTTCGTCTCGTCAAAGCGTTTCGAATCACATTCATTTGGCCCAGTTTATATCAACTTAGAACTTTGACCTCAGGTCAAGGTCAAGTGGCGACCCAAGTAAGTCATGTTGCATATTGGGAGACGTGTCTCGACAAGACAAACACATTTATGCCGATTTCACTTCATTATATTCATTCTATCGAGAGTTGTTGACACAAAAGTGTTGGTGACCTCAGATGACCTCGTTTGACCCTGTAGGGGTTACTGAACAAAAATTGAACCTGGATCATCAATAATAGCATATGATAACATGATGCTGAAGGAATTGGACTGATATGCGTATCCTCGAAATAGGAAACATTTTAATATTTCCCCATTGACTTATAATGGGAGGTCACGCAATTGACCCGACCGGCGATCTTAGGTCACCGATATTCAAAATCGTAGATACTCGAATTGTATATACCTATGACCTTATGAAATCCTGTAAGTTTGAAACCGATCGGTCAAAAAACTGTTGCTGTGGTACAACCGCAAACTTATTTGGAGGTGTGGTCAAGTGACCTGACCTGAGATGACCTGTGGTCAAGAATTGCACACAATGTAGATACTTGATGCCCGAACAGGTGTGCCAAAAACAGCGGCTGAAACGGCGGCGCTGTGCACCGTGCGCCGTTTTTTTTTTACGGCGGCGCTGTGCGCCATGTGCCGTTTTTGAAACGGTGGTGCTGTGCGCCGTGCGCCGTTTTTGAAACGGTGGTGCTGTGCGCCGTGCGCCGTTTTTGAAACGGCAAAAACGGCGCGCCGCCGTTTTTTTCGCTATCCTCGAAAAACCTGGGGGGGGGGGGGGGGTAGACGCCTTAGGGGAGGGGGTGTCTAAATGCCCCGCCCCCGGCACGACGCAGGTTAACATCAAAATATAAATATATGAAAAGTGGTGGTCATGCCACCCCCGTTTTCCTTTGTAAACCCGCCTGTCGTCGATAAAATACTCGTACCTGACGCCTGACTTTTTTCTCTGAAGAAGGTCCACCAGTGTGGGCTGCACTGACCTCTTCATCACCGTATCACGGTAACCTACGACATATACGTAACTCTTGCTTGCAATTGCCGGCATAGACAGCGAGGACAGCTGGAGGGCGCTCGCCAGTTTGACCACATCCGTAACGTTGACGTGGGATAAACTTATAAACCAAATGCAGCAGATGTTTATCGCCGTCAGTGCAGCAGCGGATCCAGGACGGGAGTTTGGGGGAGGGGGCAAAATTCAAAAAAGTCTCACATAATTCTGAAAACTCATCGGATTTAGCTTGCTTATGCATTGATAGCTGATTTAAACCTCGCCCTACGGGAACTTTTTCCTTCGCCCTACAAACGACCCCCCTGTTAACTTCCAAACCAAGCAAGATAGAGCAACACGGTAAGAGCCAACATGTTGCCTGTCATGTTTGAAAGCTAACTGTATGCAATTTTTAGGTTTCCGGTCAACGAGTGACCTTACAGGTCCAGTGAATGACCTCGATCGACAACGTCCAGAACAGCGATTTTGCTCTGTCAGAAAACCTCAAAATGAGAAATTGATAAACGTGAATAAAAAGGCATATTCCTAGACCAGTTTTGTTTCATAAATACAGAAAAGGTAATTATTTATTCGTATCTGGTAAAAAAAGTCCAAAAAAGTTATTTAAAAAATGACGTCATGAATTTCTTACACTTGGGGAGCCATCACTCAGTCAACAATAGAGATATTTCTTTGAAATTTGGTTTTAGTATTTTCCATACTCAGTTCTCTCTCATGTATTCCGTTTTTTAACATTTTAAAAAAAAATTGATTTTGTGGTAATTTTTCACACAAAAAAAAACAGTTTTGTTCATTTTGGGGAACAAAAACCCAAAACTTCGAAAATTCGAGATTGGCATTTTAAATAAAATAAAATTTGGTATCTTTGCTTAATTGAGTTTGCAATTTGCTTTGAAACTCTGTTTTCTACGATTGTTCAAACATTTATCGTTTTTCCCACCAACATGACGTCATCAAAAACATCATTGTTTCCCAAGTTTCTCAATCAATTTCAATGAAAATTTGTGCGGCATTACGTATAATTGTTGTATACTTAGCTACTGAAAATTCCAGCAAGATGTGTCGTATTTCTAAAAGTTATGCAAGAAAAACATCAGGGGGGTCGTTCTAAAGACCCCCGTAGGGCGAGGGTTAAAGCAAACCTTCCATGGTAAAAGTTGCTTAGATTTTCTTCTATAGCAGGAAATGTCAATTTTGAGCCGATTTCAGGTGTTTTTTTTTGGGGGGGGGGGGGGCAATTGCCCATTTTGCCCAACCGTAGATCCGCCACTGCATCAGTGCGTCATTTTAACGACGACGCGCCAAGCAGACAACTGCCCCCAAATGTACTACTACCAAAGTTTTCCATTATATCTCATAGAACATTTAATGGAAAAAGGAAAAGGAATGAAAAGAAAGGTATACGGTGCTGCTGTAAAAGCAAAGCCATATAATAATAATACTTATGACATGCTATAAAATAAAAAAAATTAAAATGAAAGTGACATAAGGAGGCTTTCGTATTTTATATGACTTTTTGTGAAGAAAATTGAAAGAGCTCATTTTTAGGGAAAAATTGTATCGCCAAATTTGGGGGCGCCGCCCCCCCGGTCCAGATGTTGGGGGGGCAAGCGCCCCCGCTGCCCCCCCCCCCCCCTGTTCCCGGGCCCATGCCACTGTGCTGGCCGCTGCCGGTGCGGCTCTCATTCTCACTCGCTCTCTCGCGGCTCAGTGAAGTACAAAAACTAACGCCCGTCGAACGTGACAGACGTCCATATACTTGGCAAAGCGCTGGAACCTTTCTCTCCAGTCGCGCGCCATCACCGATCCACGTAAGATCACTCGTCACCGACCAATTCCGGAGCCAATTCCGCCGCCTGTCAGCCGCTCACCACCCCCGCCGCGCGCGCCACGCCGTGGGAGTTAGGTACAGTAGAGGTTTTGTTCATCCCCACCAGATGTCAGCGCTGGCGGGGCGCCGTCAGGTGCACCGGCCGCTGACCTCACCCGCAGAACAGGGATAGTTCCGCCTATGGCCGCCAGGTGGTGACCGTTCGAGTCCCTCCTGCTGCACTTTCACATTCACATTCAAATAACACATTCATTAGAACGCACACAATTCAATGAAACTATGCAAACAAATAGAGTAAAACATGCTCTTTCAGAATATATAGGTCACTATTCATGACACTCAAAGGCACCACCCCCACCCCAGACACGCTCACGCACCTTCGCCGATTCTTGGTACGATTTCCACGTTTTCGCTCGTTTTCCATCGTCGTTGTCGTTGCTTAGTTTTCTTTGTTTAGGTTTCGTTCTCATTCGGTTTATTGTTTTCCGGCTCCGTTGCTTGCTTTTTTCCCCATGGTGGGGAAAAAGCGCCGGAAACAAGATGTCTCGGACTCTGACTCTGACCCGAACATGACCTCTCCCTATGGACTCCCTATGGACTCTGAATCCACGGTCACTGATCCTCGCTCGTCCAGACCTCTGCCCCCGGCACCGACCCTCGCTCGTCCATGACCTCTGCCCCCGGCACCGACCCTCGCTCGTTCATGACCTCCGCCCCCGGCACTGACCCTCGCTCGTTCGTTCCATGCCTCCACTCCCGGTACTGACCCTCGCTTGTCTACTGACCACGCACGGAACCCTGGCTCGCCATTGACCACAACTTCTGACCAGTACCTTGATTCCTCTGGCTCGTTTCTGGTGATTAAGCCTACGGACGACAACGTCTCGTTCCGCAAAATCAACGTGTTTTGGCCCACCAAACAACTCAAAGGCATCTGCGGCTCATCCTCTCTCCAGATCGAAACTGCGGCAAACGGCACACTCGTTGTCAAGACCGAGACTAACGCGCAAACAAAAAAAAACTGCTACCGTGTACCAAGTTCTGTGAGAAGGCGGTCGCTGTATCGCTGCACCATGCTCGGAACACCACACAGTTTTCGACCCGGAGATGAGATTTATGTCCGAGGACATTCTCGAAGGTCTCCGCTCAGGAGTCTCGCACGTGCGACGTCTGACAACTTTCCGTGACGGACAGAGGCGTGACACCAGCCTTCTTGTCCTCACGTTCCAGGACAACCACGCTACCGTCTACTTTAGTCGCTGGATACCGCAGATATAACGTACGCGTCTACATCCCGAAACCCCTTCGCTGCTACAAATGCCAAAATTTTGGCCACAGCGTCAAATTTTGTAAGCAGGAGGCCCGGTGCCACAAGTGCGGTGCAGCGCCGCACGACGGCTCTGCCTGTTCTGCACCAACCAAGTGCCTGAGCTGTGGATCCACAGACCACATCGTGACCTCCACTCAGTTTTTTGTTTGGTTTGGTTAGGATAAGGCCGCTTTCGGTCTACTTGGACCATTGCGCAGCCATGGGATGAAGGAGAAGGGGTAAAGTGGGTCAAAATGGACGCCGACCGGGCAACCGCCCATGAACAGGCCCTTCCCCGCAGCGCGAAGCTGCGAGGAGAGCCCACGCCATGCATACGGCCACCCACTGCAGACACCCGGGGGCAGCTCGAGGCCACCACATGCCCGGTGGCCAGCGACCACCAGACCCGGGGTAACGTGGGCGTGACAAAGGATGGAGGACCGGCAGTCGGGAGGATCAAAAGGGATCTGTCCACTCAGTGTCCCGTGTGGAAGAAGGAGAAGGAGATTTGCGCCCTGAAGGCATCTCCCAACATGTCATACCCACAGGCACGTCGCGCGGTAGAAGACAAGACGCCCTCTCCGACTTCCAAGACCCACGCACAGGTAGCGAAAAAGCAAACGGCCACATGTGAAACTCAAACTGAGTCCCTACCTCAGCTCCCTCCTCAAACTGTTGGCACCTCTCAGACCAGCCACAGTGGAAACCAGCACCACGACCACCGCTTCCCCGGCCCTTGAGCCGCCACCCGTGACCCGGTGCGCCAGCACTCGGCCCGGCCGTGACAGGCTCGCACCGCAGGTTATGGTTCGTTTGGGCTCGGCCCATACAAACCGCCGGCAGGAGAGCGGCACACGACCGGCCCGTGACGACCAGACTCCCAAAATACAGCCCTCACATCAAGCCCCACAGCGTACTAATACGAATCAGGAGCGGCCGACACGTCCTGCTATACGTGTAGCATTGGGTCGGGCTCGATCCATCTCGTTTCCTCGTTACATTCCACCAATAGCCCACCATT
>JAXIVJ010011599.1:0-43075 GCA_036785665.1 Chirona hameri | reverse complement strand
GTGAGTCACCAAGGACACGTCAAGCTGCAGCAGGTGGAACCTGGGGCCACGCCCTTCATGTTATGATAAAAGCTGTGGCCGGTTGCCGATGTTATATCTTAACTCACGGCACAAACAGTTGGAGTTGGTTAGGCAGTCTATAGTGGAAGGGTCACGTTGCTATCTTTTGAAATGAAAAGCGACCTTCTGTATTCACTGAATTCAGGGACCTCTGAAAAATAACCGAGCGAGACCTCGTCCACGGTCACTGGCTAGTGGTATTAGAGGCTGAAAGATAACATAAATGGTCACGACATCTCATGCGACTAGGGACTAGGTACAGTGCCATAACTTAAACACAGCTAGAGCGTCCGAGTGTATTACATAGCGGTCTGTGGCAGTGGAAGTGGCAAACGCACATATTACAGTAGCAACCACATCGGAGTCATCCAGACATGAAACCGATTCAGAGTTGAACCATGAATAGACTCATGAGTCGGGACATTTGGATAAGTCATGAGTCGAGTCGATTCAATTTTAAAAACAGCACTTGAGTCAAGAAAACTAATCGATTGAATTTGTCTGAAACAGCACTTAAGTCAAGAGCTCGAGTCAGTTCTTCGGCTGCTGAATCAGACATGAGTTGCCTCAATGTTTTTAGTTGTTACAAGTATGGAGTGATCACTGACACTCGCAGCCATTGCACGAGCTCCTCACGAGTTACAGGCTCCCGGTCCGCAGCGAGTCTGCAGCCGCAGCTGGATCTGGGTAAGCCGCCTCTGCATCGCTATAACATGGCTAGACAACCTCACACAAGACTGGCGTGGTGGCCGCAATTGGCGCTTCTGACGTATGAGCTTAAGATCGGTTTTAGATCGCGTTGCTCATCTTTTTAGAGCTGTAATCCTCATAACTTGGACTCCACCCCCCCCCCCCCCCCCACTCGGACATCGGTCAATGCGCTCACCCTGCGGAGACGGGGCGGAGCAACGGCTGCGATATCAGCGCAAACAGCTGCATTGCTTTAACCCTATTTGTAACAGGCTCCTGGCTACCCCTATTTGTAACAGGGGGGGGGGGGGGGGATTCGCCCCCCCCCCCCCCCCGCCGCCCCCCCCCCCCCGGAGATCTCGAGATCTACCCATCCGATTTTCAAAAATGAAACGGGCGTTTGGTTCCCCTCAACACGATCTACATTTCTGAAGAAAAAAAATCTAAATTTTTGATAAGGGGGCAACAGGGGGGCAAAAACTACATTTAAAGAAAAAATAATACATTTAGTCCGAATGTTTTTGTATGGATGGATTTCCGAGGTCAGGAACCACGCTAAGCAGAGCTTGTTGCGCAGGTCCTGGCCTCACCACCCGATCGCGCAATTCCTGTTGACCGGCAGAATTTAGAGACGAAAGTTTTACGTGCCCGACATACCTGACACGTTCACCCCCGCTCACTGACGTCACCTGACCTTGAGTGCGACCACTGCCACCGGCCGCAGGCCACCCCAGTCAGGAGCAAATAGCGAGCGCTGAAGCGACTCGAACCCGGGCTGCCACTCCCGGGATAAGTCAGAAGTCCAGCGCTCTCCCACTGAACTACAGGGGCGGGCGAATTTTAGTGGTATATGTGATCCAACACAGCTGTCATGTTTATCAACCGATTTTAACACAACCAATGGGAATCGATAGAGATTGAATAGGAAATTGACATATGGCGATGACTTTTAAAAATTCGAAAATCCTAGGCGTGTGCAGGTCACTCAATAGTGGGGTGAAGTAAATGCGGAATAAAACGATTTTGTTATGTTTTTTATATAAATGAAATGGTATGTTATTGTGACATTAGACAAAACAGTTATAAATCATATTTTTTGCCATAGGCGGTACCAGGTTAGTGAAAATGGGAGGTCAAATAGAAAAAATATTAACCGCAGGCATGTTGCTACCCAGCACTATAAAATAAGTTACTGATCGTAGATAGTTCCTTTTTGCATATTGTACTTCGTCATAGGCGCATCCAGAATCCAAACTGGGGAGGCGCAAGACCTTTTGATACTGTATATTATCCGCTAGTATGATACTAACTATAGTCAACCGTGACTATTTCACTTACAACTTCAATTCACATTGCTTACCCCCTTTTTACCCTACCTGGTCTCGCCTATTATCTTATACTCGTTCGTAGAGTACCCTGAGGTGCGTGTTTCATCCGAAAACTGCAGGTATGTTATGTCATTATAGGCCAATGCATGTTAGTTTCCTTGCAATAATATTACCCCTTTCTTCCATTCCTGAGCGCGCCTCTGCAAAATAATGATTTTATTCCCTCTCCTGGCCTCATATGTACATATATCATTATAAGTTAACCGTCTATTGCGCCGTAATCGTTGGCATATCGTCATCACCATTCCAGTCACCCCCTTTTCATGTGCCTGAACACGCCCCTGCAACTCTATATGTAATCAATTATAAAAATAATGGAAGGAGAAGCTATCTTTTACATCTTGATAGCTATAAATGCTCCTTACGTTGCTCTATTGGCTTTCCCGCCAAGCATTGAATACTTCCTGGAAGAACCCCCTTTTCAAGCCCCTGAAACCGCCTCTGCCATGCAATTTTTATGATATTTCATTGACATCAACTAATTTTCACTTGTTGCAATCACCGTAAACCGATGTAACTCCTTCATACTTGAGGTAATTAGGAAGAAACTGTTAAGATCGCATTTCCGTATTATTGCCATATGTCGCCGCCGAACCCTCCAAAACCGTGCCCTGGAACCATCTCTGTTCAAGTTAAGAACTCAAAATTTTACTCCAAATGTGGAATTTAATTCTAGGAAAAGTCCTAAAATTTCATGGGCCTGCTCCCAACTGTTCTGGAGATATCTGCGAAAAACATGAGGGGGGCGGAATCCGCCCCTTGTTACAAATAGCGTTAACGATGGTAGCACGCAGAGGACGCAACCTATAATCAACTTGTCACCCAATTAACAACAAACAAACCATTAGGTCTTCCGTCGCTAATATGAGATGACATAATTTTGTCAGTAGACATACGAGAGAAGGTATTTAAAAAAAAAATGCCTACGCCCATCGAATTTCTATTGTTCAAAAAAAGTTAAAAGCAATTGCAAAATGTCACTTAACAAAGCCTAATTTATTATGTAAACGTCGTGTGTTTCAATCTACCACCATGAAAATGTGGTTGAATTACCACGGGAGTATATCTCTTCATATTTCCTCCCGTCACACGCAATTTTGGTCGCCGTACAAACCTGTCGTGGGACGGCTGACCTCGAGAAATCCTCTATATATAATATTCGTAAAATTAGGAGACCTCTTGGCTGGTCCTAAAGTAACGACAATATCTATCATTTTGTTCGAGATCTGGAGGGCGGAGTCAGCTTGTTTACCCAAATCTCTATCCTAGCCTCCCTTCCCCCTCTGAGCTATGAGAATGGTAGGTACATCAGCAACCGAAACCCTCATAACTCGGTGCTTCCGCAAACTGTTTTGCCAATCCCTGTGTTAACACAGATCGGACACAGATCGGACAGATCGGACACAGATCGGACACAGATTAACACAGATCGGACGGACTCGCTTTCTTTACCTCAGCATTCATAAACAATTTTAACATGATACCTGCTGAAAAAGGCAGATTTTAAAACATCTTAATGCATGCTTACTCCTAAAATCGGTCTTAGCGTCCGCACTATAAAATACAACATCAGCAACCTAAAGTGACAGGTATCCTAGCTTGATATGAATCAGCTGGAGGGGCGCTGAATCAGACCCAGATAGGACAAAAAAACGCGGTTATAAGAGAGATGAACAACAGGGTCCAGGTCACCATCAACATGTCCGATGTGCCTTGACGAGAAAAACACGATGGCGTTAAAATTATTGTTCTATGTTCAACCGCTAAAAAGTTATGAACGAAAAACTGTTTGTAAGAAAATGTCATCATCGTGACCTTTGGTGACCTGTGGAGCCTAAATTGTCGACCTGTGCTAAAATGTAAGAACACCTATGGGGATTGCGTTTGCAAGTGATTTCTATTGTTGTTTCCGTTTGTTCCTAGCTATCGTTCCCGAGATATTTGGGGGCTTTCTTGAGCAAAGTCCGATACTTGGAAAATTTGAACTTTGATGACCTCTGGTGACCTTAATATTAACTTGAGCCCAAAAATGCCCTAAGTAACTTCGAATGTGCTTGACGAGAGCTCTTTCGAACTCTTTTTCGCGTCTTTCTAGCCCTTTTAATTTTCAAGTTAGTGTGTGTGCCCCCCCCCCCCCCCCCCCCCCAGGGGCGCAACCACATCCAAAAAAGTGATACGGACAAATTGGCGTTGGGGCGCCATCTTTCATGAGGGGCGCCATCGCCAAAAAAAAACTCGCAATATCACAAATGTGTAATTTGTTAGATGTAGTATGTATGTCATACCTGTAATATACTGTAGTACTGACAAATAATGTCTGCATCCCCATAATCAATATGAGCCCACTGGTGGATCCAGCCTCTCTCCGTGAAGGGGGGGGGGCATCTTTTTGTGTCAAAAAAGCACCCCCATTTTTTCATCCGCGGATTTGGGCCGGTCCCCTTATTTTGGTATTCGAGCTTAATAATTTTGTTTTCGGAAGAAAAAAACACAAACAAGCAATATTCCGTAGCATATACACGTATAAGTAGTATAACGTTTATCTCATACCAACTCGCAGGGGCGTCACCAATATTTTTTAGTGGGGGGTCGGCTGAAATCGGGAAAAATAACCCCCATTTGTGTCTGCGTGCATTTTTATTTGTATTTATTGAATAAACAACCACAGGCGCAGGGCCCACGTACGGTTGAAGTCATGCAGCAATAAATTAAAACATTCACAAATTACATAAGTGCACATGGTACAATAAGAGAAAACAACTATACTGTATAGTAAACACAGTAGCATACAATAATGACATAAAAGGCGATTAAAAGCAACTGGTGACAGTGCAACAAACAACTGGTAACAGTGTAACAAACAACTGGTGACAGTGCAACAAACAACTGGTGACAGTGCAACAAACAACTGGTGACAGGTCAACAAACAACTGGTGACAGTGCAACAAACAACTGGTGACAGTGCAACAAACAACTGGTGACAGTGCAACAAACAACTGGTAACAGTGCAACAAACAACTGGTGACAGTGCAACAAACAACTGGTGACAGTGCAACAAACAACTGGTGACAGTGCAACAAACAACTGGTGACAGTGCAACAAACAACTGGTGACAGTGCAACAAACAACTGGTGACAGTGCAACAAACAACTGGTGACAGTGCAACAAACAACTGGTGACAGTGCAACAAACAACTGGTGACAGTGCAACAAACAACTGGTGACAGTGCAACAAACAACTGGTAACAGTGCAACAAACAACTGGTAACGGTGCAAATGGTTTGGAAGCAGCAAAAGGCAGAACGACTTTTCCGCGCATAAATGTACCCTGTGGATCTGGAGGAGCCTGGTGGGAGTTGGCTTGGGGAGATGGTCCTGGCCTAGTCCCCACTATTAGCTCTTCGGTCCAGCAAGTTGGGCACCGCTGAAGCAGCTTCCGGGTGCCGATGTCCGCGTCCTTTTTCTTTTTCGCCCTTTTTCGGAACACGGCAGACTAGCTAAACATGTAGCCCGCTTGAAAGTTAATATTTTATGAAGGGATTGATTGGGCCCTGGGGCCAACAATTACCGCCAAGGAGAGAGAACCTCTGACAGACATTTAATGGAATAAATTATATAATCCCATTTTCCAAATTTGTATAAGCAATTGCGAAACTTGTGTCATGCCGCGAAGCGGCGCGAAATTTTCCTGTTTCTGACTGTGGAGTGTGGATTGCTGGATTTTGACTGCTGCAAAGACAAATGTTTACGATTTTACGATGAATTACGGACGCACGGGGGGGGGCATAGGCGTAGGAACAGGCGGGGGGGGGGGGGGCAGGGAGGCAGCCGCACCCCAACATTTTGGATTTTAACGTTACGCCTATGGGCGTTGCATGGACAGAATCGTCTTCCGAATGCCTCCGCCCCCCCCCCCCCCCCCAACTTGAACATAGTTCCTACACCCCTGGGGGGGCATACTTGTATTGAATGCCCCCACCCCCAGATTCCTGGGGCGGGGGCGGAGCATTTGCCCCTGATGCCCCCCCCCCCTGGATCCGCCAGTGTGTGAGACCATGGGGCGGCATTTGCTTCTAAGGAAGCCCATTGTCCGACTTAGTGGACGGCTGTTCTTCACAATATGGGGCGGCATTAGCAGCTTATGGACAGTGAGCATTTGTCCAATTTAGAGGGCGCCTGTTTACCCTGTGGGGGCGGCATTTGCTTATTGTCGGGTAGGGTGCCTGTTTTGCTCCATGGGGGCGGCATTTGCTTCTAGTGGCGCCTATACTGTTCCTAAGTCACCATTTACTTCTAGGAGTGATAATTGCAACCGATTCCCAGGAGTGCCTGTCAGTGGCGTGCGCAGAAATTCACAAAGGACTAGGTAATTGCCTTGAGGCCTGGGGGGCGCCACCCGATCGACAGGGGCGCCATCAATATTGGCGCAAATTTCCGCACCGTGGCTTCCGCACCGTGCGGAAAGAGAGTTGCCCCCCCCCCCCCCGTCACTAGCTAGAGGGGCGCCGTCACTGGCCAGGGGCGCCGTCACGGGCGGAGAGAGAGGGGCAGTCACTAGTCGGAGGGGCGCCGTTACTCGCCGGAGGGGCGCCGTCACCGACCGGAGGGGCGCCGTCACCGGTCGGAGGGGCGCCTTCACTGGCCGGAGGGGCGCCGTCACTGGTCGGAGAGGCGCCGTCACTAGCTGGAGGGGCGCTGTCACTAGCCGGAGGGGCGCCATTACAGCCCGGAGGGGCGCCGTCAATGACCGGAGGGGGCGTCGTCACTAGCCGGAGGGGCGCCGTCACTGGCCGGAGGGGCGCCTTCACTGGCCGGAGGGGCATCGTCACGGTCCAGAGAGGGGGAGTCACTAGTCGGAGGGACGCAGTCACTGGTCGGATGGGCGCCATCACTCGTCGGAGGGGCGTGGTCATTGGCCGTAGGGGCGTCATCACTGGCCGGAGGAGCGCTGTCACTGGCCGGAGGGGCGCCTTCACTGGCCGGAGGGGCGCCTTCACTGGCCGGAGGGACGCCGTCACTGGTCGGAGGGGCGCCGTCACTAGCCGGAGGGGCAACGTCATTGGCCGGAGGGACGCCGTCACTGGCCAGAGGGGCGCCGCCACTGGCCGGAGGGGCGCCGTCAATGGTCGGAGGGGCGCCATCTCTGGCCGGAGGGGCGCCGTCACTGGTCGGAGGGGCGCCATCACTGGTCGGAGGGGCGCCGTCACTAGCCGGAGGGGCGCCGTCACTGGCCGGAGGGGCGCCGTCACGAGCCGGAGGGGCGCCGTCAATGGTCGGAGGGGCGCCATTTCTGGCCGGAGGGGCGCCGTCACTAGTCGGAGGGGCGCCGTCACTGGTCGGAGGGGCGCCGTCATCAGCCGGAGGGGCGCCGTCACTGGCCGGAGGGGCACCGTCACTGGCCGGAGGGGCGTCGTCACGAGCCGGAGGGGCGCCGTCACTGATAGGAGGGGCGCCAGCTTTGCATGGGCGCCTCGGGTCCAAAGGACCAGGTCATTCCCTGAATAACCGTATACTCTGTACGACATTGGTGCCTGTCCTGTTGGCGGTGTTCATTGAAAACATAAATGGTACGGGGGGCGCCTTCAGCGCCCGTCAAAAACGGTACGGACATTCCGTACTGTCCGTATAAGTGGCTGCCCCCCCCCCCCCCCCCAGGGCGAAGGCGAAGGTGGATCAGAGGCCCACCGGGGCGCGAGTTAACTTTTTTAATCTGCTGTTGCCTTATGGTCTGCTGCCATCTCCAGGACTTTGGCTGCGACGTCGGCTCGTTTTAAATCTTAAAGCTTTCGCAAATGGTAGTATTTTGCTGCACCGGAAAAGCACTTATTCAAAAGATGCTTCTGTCTTCTGAAGCATCGTCTTCTGAAGCACGTTTTACATTCCATAAACCAGCAGTGTGGAGGGAAGGTTTGTACCCAGCAGTGTGGAGGGAAGGTTTGTACCCAGCAGTGTGGAGGGAAGGTTTGTACCCAGCAGTGTGAAGGGAAGGTTTGTACCCAGCAGTGTGGAGGGCAGGTTTGTACCCAGCAGTGTGGAGGGAGCAGTGTTTGTACCCAGCAGTGTGCAGGGAAGGTTTGTACCCAGCAGTGTGGAGGGAAGGTCTGTACCCAGCAGTGTGGAGGGAAGGTTTGTACCCAGCAGTGTGGAGGGAAGGTTTGTACCCAGCAGTGTGGAGGGAGCAGTGTTTGTAACCAGCAGTGTGCAGGGAAGGTTTATACCCAGCAGTGTGGAGGGAAGGTTTGTACCCAGCAGTGTGGAGGGAGCAGTGTTTGTACCCAGCAGTGTGCAGGGAAGGTTTGTACCCAGCAGTGTGGAGGGAGCAGTGTTTGTACCCAGCAGTGTGGAGGGAAGGTTTGTACCCAGCAGTGTGGAGGGAGCAGTGTTTGTACCCAGCAGTGTGCAGGGAAGGTTTGTACCCAGCAGTGTGGAGGGAGCAGTGTTTGTACCCAGCAGTGTGGAGGGAAGGTTTGTACCCAGCAGTGTGGAGGGAGCAGTGTGTGTACCCAGCAGTGTGCAGGGAAAGTTTGTACCCATCAGTGTGGAGGGAGCAGTGTTTGTACCCAGCAGTGTGGAGGGAGCAGTGTTTGTACCTTGTCTCAAAGTGGCAGCTTTACTGAGCACCTTGACCGGTGTTTATGAGGCCACATCAGTGTGACAAGGCGAGGTTCGGCGGCCGGTGAACACGTGGGATGCCGACCTCGGCTCTCTATTTGGAGGCCGCTGTCACAGAGGTATGCGATGTGACGGATAGTATACCATCCTTGCAAGTCTTCACTAACTCAGTGCCAGCTCACACCGAGCCAAATGATGTTTGCAGCCGGACGAGATGGTAGGTATGCGGTGGTGCCAGTCTCAAGCCGCTTCGATATGCACCGATAGTATAAGCAAGTGAAGGCAAATTGGTTAATGGAGGTTGCCTTATGTGAAAATAGTTCATGGGGTCCATTGCAGCTCTGCTCCCGAGAAATGTTCTGCGTAGAGTTCTCTGTTACTGTTCGTTGTTGTGCTGACGCCAACTTGGCCCGCCATTGGCTGTGGTCTCAAGCGAACGCCATTGACTGAGGGGGGGGATTGTCCCCCCTGGTTATGCTCCAAACCAATAATCGCATCGACAGGCAAAAGGCGGCAATCGGAAGCTCTTGATGATCTTTTTCAGACGCATCTTCACTATATTGTCAAATTTATGTCACATGTCAGTCACGGTCAGGTCAAAGGTCAAAATCAAAATATTGTAGTGTGTGGATCATATTTTCCATTCAAAGCCCTGGATTATGATTGTAACCATTGCTACCAAAATTGCTCTCAGAGGTGAGAAAAAAAAATTACAATACATATACACATGCTGCATGAGCAAAAAACAGACCGTAACCAAATGCTAAGTTAAATGTCAGGTTCACTATTAGCAAGAGCAGGGCTGTGGAGTCGGGGGCAGAGTCGGAGACAAATTCTACTGACTCTAACTCCAACTGGCAGATAGAGGTGGCGCACGGACAACATAATTTGCATGTGCATTTTTAGTTGACCGCTGATGGCGGTGACTTAACCCGCGAGTTACTGGGGTATTTTCCATAACGTGACTTACTGGGGGGCTATCCCCCGTTGGATCTCGGAAACTACCGTATTGATTTTAAACATTCAAACGGCATTCGATAGCTCTGGAAAATGTATCGAGGGAAACCTAATATTGTTGACCTCAGGGTCACCGACGCACAGTGGGTCAGATGGGCTCCAAAACAGGCTATCGGAAGAACAATCTAAAATTATGGGGATTTTGACCTGAAATCGATGCCTAGCCATATAGGGAATGTACAAAATGATAAAATATCCCCCCTCCCCCCATACACCCCTTCCTATCCCCCCCCCCCCCCCACACACACACACACAAAGTACATACTGTTAAAAGTTCGCAACTGAATGAATTTGTATTTGAATTCAACCACCAAATATACCTTGCCAATCACCATTTCAATTAAGAAAATATGGCTGTACTTACACTTAGGGAACAGGGAACTCTAGAGGTGGAGGGGAAGGGCAAAGTGTCTCCGTTTTCCACGACGAAATGCACCCTTTTACCTCTTGAACAGAAAGGGGTACCAAGCTGAAACTCTACATTTTCTGATACAGGTGTGCACATAATTGCAATATTGTGAATGTTCGGATCATCCTTTGATAATGACCTTGTCATTTGCTGAAAAGGAGAAAAAAATATGATTAGGTAAGTATACGCGTATTAAGTATACTTAACACGCGCACTGGAGAGGGGTATGCCACTAACGCGAACTGGTGGGAGGGGGGCACTTTTGTCCCCCCCCCCCTGAGATCTCCAAAAGTATGAGAGCTAGAGCAATCCAACTTACAGGATCTGTAGCTGCTGTAATGTTCTACATTTTCTAAAATTAAATTGACCCTAGATTAATATCTTCAAGGTCGAATGAGGTCGCGTGGGTCAAAACTATGCATTTTGTAACTTTACCTCTATGTGACGTCATAGGTCACCATAATGGGGTAAATGAGATGTTTCTGGCATCAGGTTACCCAGAGATGCCGAATGGCGTTTGAATCATCCCAATCCGACTGCTGGTGCCTGAGATATCGCTTCGCCGACCGCGATTTTCGCCGCCATCTTCGATTTCAAATCCATCTAACTGAAGAAAAAAATACCGACCGATTGTATTGTTTTTGGTGTAAAACTATCCGCTATTGTGTTGGCTTAAATGTCACGAAGTAGCAGTCGCCTGCCTCTTTTCGTTTACGAGTTATTTACGGAAACATGTGGGGGGGGGGCACAAAAGTCCCCCCTCCCTCCAGTAGCCTTTTGCATAAAGGTTTATTAGTAACTTGTGTATGTGTAAGATTGTAGGTTTGTAGTAGCAGTTTTACAAATATGTTTCATAAAGTAAAAACTACAATTTACAATCACAAACAACAAATCAACACACCTACACATACAAATTGTACAAATCCCGGTCAAAAATGCCTGGTGTGTTTAATAAAGGGCAGCTGTGTGCCCAAACAACGGAACAGTTGTACAATTTATTGGGCAAACTACAACTGCAATCTACAATGCCCTTTCGGTGTGTGGAAAACTGAAACCTTGGAGCGGAGAACATCTTTACGGAGAACATCTTTGTTTGGCCTCAACATTTTAATAGGAAACTCCTCCCGTGTCGTTTAGCTCTACAATTTTGCATCCACATAATACAATATATCATTATGTCCCAATTATCTGGAGTCTACTGGATGCAGGTACCCACATAAATACACGTGCCCAATATTAACTGGGACTTTTCATTAAGCGCGTTCGAATCACGACGCTGGTGACGCTTCTTCACATTTATTACCGAGCGGGCGCGAAGCTCCCGTGAGGTTACTCATCAACTTACTAGACAAATTTACATTTGACCCGGCCCGACCCGGCCATACAGACGTTTTTCGGAAGCTAATAACTTTGCAACCACTGTTCTGATTGAGATTGTGTCTTCACCATTAGATAGGTCCATCAAATCAATTTTGTTTTAGAATGATGCGTTCTGATAGAGGTGGTACCACAGCGCGTGGTCGTTGGCAAACGCGAACGTCGAAATGAACAAAAAACCTTGCTAAAATGCAGGGGGATGTCATGGCTATCTCCGTAACGTGTCCACCCTGTCCCATGGCGTCATTTTCCAGCTCGATTTCCACCAATGGGGTGGCCGAATCGGGAAAAGCGTATTTCCTTTCGTAGACCGTCTCGTGGCATTTCTCGGTCTACCAAAAGAATTACGCCTTCGACCAGGCGCGGCCGCCATGCTTATATACGGTGGCGCATTCGTCACTCAACGATCTTCAACATAATTGTAGGCGAAAGAAGTGTAATCCAGACGTAAAAATACTTTCACCTGATAGATACTACTACAAAGTATCCTCAAGTCACCTTAATTCATCAACAACCAGGTGAAATAATACAAAATTCGCACTTCAACCAAAAACAGCACCCAGCGACAGTTCCCCGTTGCCAAAATCCAAACATTGCCTTATATGGGCATGAGCCTCGCTCGGTTGCATGCCTCGCTTTGACATCGTCTAGCGGCTCACCCTTGTAATTTAGGAGAAAATGTCCCAAAAGCGAGCTGTAGAGGACGTTCCAATCTATCATTTAGTGCTCAATTGATCCCGCTGGCACCTAAGGTATGCAAATGGTAGGACGCGAAAGTAGGCCGATTTAACACTATTTGAATAGGGAGCGTGTGACGTCACGTGCCCGTGACATCACGCATTTCGCTGCCTACCCCGGGCGGGTCTACCTAGTCTCTATGGCCTTGGCTAAAATGATTCTTGATCAAAAATGGCTGTATTATTATAAGCATTGATGTATACGCTGAAGCATGCAGCGCTCAGGACGCACTCCCTTTTGGCGGATTTGGAAAGGAGATCATGAACAATTTAATACAACTTAATTTGTATGTTGGCATGCATTGCGGCCTGGCATTTTTTTCTGGAGGACTAAAATGACTGTTACTACCATGGGTGCTCCCTTGCTGTTTCATATTTCAAACCTGTTTTAGCTTTACCAGAGTGCGCTCGCTCGGTCATCGCCCAAAAAGGCGGTTTACTGGTAGTTATAGATAGAGAGTGATCTTACCTCCTTCCTCTCCGGGATCTATCGGACAAGTTTCACCTTATTTTGCCTCAGTGCGAGCCTTGAAGTCATGGTTTGACACTGTGAGAACAATCACCCTGCCCAAATCTTCCACATTCACATATCATATGCACGGTGTTTTTTTTTACATTTTCTGCTTGAGCCAAGACAAAAAAAAATGTTCCGGTCATTTTCTTTGCAATATCACCCTTTTTCATATAACTTATATTAGCCGTTTTCACGAAGGATTATTGCGCTGAAAAGAAAGAAAAGTTTCTGAGAAGTTTTAGTATAGAAGTCTTAGTTCGACGATCCATTTCTTAACTGCACAACATGTACATTTGATTTTTAGCTTGAAATGTCCCTAAATTTGTAATATGTTGGTAAGAGTACAACATGTTGAAAACATTGCGGTTTGGTGGTAATTAGCAAGATAAGACTGTTAGGCCTGTTTACATAGCATAAAAAGCCTCCCAATACCTAGGAAAATAATTTCCTAGGAATTAAGATTTTTAGCTTTTCCTAGTGAAATTTCACTAGATTTGATTGTCTACTTTATTACGCGTGTAGTTGAATGTTGCGCATTGATCTCGAGGAAACACTACAAAAACTGCCTTTTTCTATGGTGCCGCTATATTAACACGTAAAACCTGAAGAATAATAATAAACACGAGATCACTCAATGCACACAAACTCCCATTCGTTATACGTCATTGGAATATGGTCATAATAACTCACAAATAAAATCATTTCAATAATCTCAATAACGGTGTGGCATGAGCAGCACGAGCGCCATCTATTCAAGTTGATTGCTAGCGAGAGCGCCACCTGTAGTCACGCCGAAACCAGCTTGCAGCTGATTGGTTCAAGCATTAAGCGGCGACCAATCAGATTTGGCGAGACATCCACGATCTCAGGATTTGGTATCGCAACAGGAAAAGACCGAGCTGAAAAGCTACCAGTTATTCCTAGGAATTGAGAGATTCAGGCATATTCTGGAGAAATATAAGTATGAAACTCCGAACATCCAGAAACACCAGGCACATAGTTTTTCCAAAAGTCATTGAATAATATGTAACACACGCTATGTAACTTGCGAGTAGGTCAACACATATTAAACATAGCATATGCAAGAGTACCTTTGCGCAGGGGCGTCGCTGACGGGGGGGGGTCGCGACCCCAACTTTGGAAAACTGGGGGGAGAGGTCGACCCCACACACACACACACACACACACACACACACACACATTTTTTTATGGCGGCCGACCCCCTCCCACACACACACACACTTTTTTTATGGCGGAAGCTGATTCTAGTTTTCTTATAATTCATATTAAAATCAAGATTGGAATATGAAACATACAACGTGACAGGGGCGTAGCTTTTCCAGAAACCTTGGGGGGGGGCTGAGCTGGGAAAAATTGCTTAAAGTACCATCAAAATCCACCAAAATCCAGATTTCTCCCCGGATTTGACCCACTTCCTCGTCCCAGTTGGGGTGGCTGAAGCCAAGTTGGGGGGGGGGGGACTGAAACCCCCTCAACTGAATAGGATCCTACACCCCTGCGACGTGGAAATGGGCGAAAAATGGCCTTACAACATTGTTTGGTCCATAGAAATGGAAGTAAAAAGCAAAAACGGAAATGCATTTTTGTATTCATGGTAATGCTATGAGAAATGAGAGGTGGTCGATTTTTGTCTTTGAAAGGTCATAAGTCGGCCATTTTTGACGATATCAACTTAAAATTTGGTACACATATTGACCGGACACGTCTCAATCACATATATTCCGGTGTTCGGATAATTCTGATTTTTTTTTGTAAATTGTAAAAACAAAACAAAATGTATTTGGTTTTCTCAAAATTTTACATTTCATAAAGCTCGAAAATCCGAGATAACAGTTCGATAGCTACTATCTATTACCGTCATTTTGTATATGACAATTTAATTTATCTTAAAAATTGTACTTTTGACAGCGTTTTCCGCAAACCCTTATTTTTCAACAAAAATCGCAGAACATGACGTCACTCTGACGAGATTCCCGGTTGACCTATCATATCCTGATCTTTTTCTTTTTGTCAACATATGTAAAATTCATATTTGTGAGAGAGCGTATTTGTGAGATTTGTGTTATTTGTTATTTGTGCTATTTGTTATTTGTGAGAGAGGGTACTGAAAGTTTTGTGACGAAATTGGATCCTGGATCCTGGAAAATCAGTTTGTCGTGGGATGTTGTGGATCTTGGATCCCATTTCTTGGGCATGGCACATGTCTGGTCTGTACCAGTTGCAGACCCCCAATTTTTTTCATGATTATGAGAAATTGATTTGTACAACTCTATAGCATGTCTTCCAGACAACCTCATATTCGCCGGAGGCAAGAGATCAGCGCATTTCGCCACGTCGCCGATAACTCGAACGCACGTGGCAAATGAGATCATCGTGTCGCGTGTTTCGTGTCGCGTGTTTGTCGCGTGTGTTTTGCTTCTCTTCGGATTGCCGAGGCTTTTTGGACACATTTAGTACACTTGCTATTTTAGAAACTCCATAAATACAAAATAGGGGTGAAATATAGAGTGAGCTGTCCTGGGGTGCTCGTCCCTCGACTGATGAAACACCCTCCAATTTATCCTTCCAAACAATGCAGATCCCATGCTGAACGTGTCGGATGTTTGTTTAATATTACTGTAGCCAATGTTTTCATTTTCGGACTCAGAATTACCAACACGGGTTCTCCAGACGACGTTTACGATACCAGTGTACCGTTCCATGTTAATTTTCTTGTGAAGCTGTTTTTGTGAAGCCGTTTTAATCCTCGAAGTGATGATAAACTTTAATCTGGGACATTTGCTACCATTTGTTTTACTTTATTCTAAGTTTTGGCTGATTTTGGTGCAGAACAGAACCGTGTTTTCACAAAATTCGTTGTAAACTCAAAATTATTATCGGGCATGTGGTGAAGTGAGCCTGAGTTGCTGTGCCCTGAAATGCGCTTTTGTTTCGATAATATATTTCAACGATTGTGACCTAGTAGTCTACCATGAATAAGTTGTAATACCAGTAAGGCGCCGTAGTTGGCGATGAACGAGCGAGCGCGAAATAAATGTATGATGAATTTCAACCCGATCGGGCAAGTAGTTCCTGAGATACAAAACAAAGGTGCGCACGTGCGCAAGTGCAGAGGCACCTCACCCATGACTTGTGGGTAGGCGGCGGCGGAGGGGTTCCTAACCACACACCAAATTTGAGCACAATCGGCTCAGCCGTTCCTGAGATATATAATAGGGGTGTGCACGTGCGCACGTATAGAGGCACCCCATCCCTGACTTGTTGGGAGCTGGCGGTTGAGAGGTTCCTAACCACACACCAAATTTAAACACAATCGGCTCAGCCATTCCTGAGATATAGAATATGGGTGAGCACGTGCGCACGTGCAGAGGCACTCCACCCCTGACTTGTGGAAAATTGGCGGCTGAGGAGTCCCTAACCACACACCAAATTTGCACACAATCGGCTCAGCCGGTGCAGAGTTTTTGCGAGAAAACACTTTTCAACACCCCTCACGCGGCACGCGCCACGCGCAGTGGTAGTCACCCACATGAGTCGGCACCGGTCTCAAACAGGGTAGGTTGAATGGGGCTGCTCAGCAAAGAAGTCAGCTTGTCAATCGGACATGTGGTTGCAGAGATATGAGCTCAAAAGCGTCGCCACGGGTCGGGTCGGGCCGGGCCGGGCCGGGCCGCTCATGTTCAGACTTTTCCCATATACCACGGAAAGACGAGCGATCTCTTCACGCTCGCTTGTAATGTAAAAAAAAGTGTATTCACAGCAGTGCGAGCCACAAACTCTCGTGACGACGTTCACACACCGACTGCCTCGTCCCTCGCCAGAGAGGCGTCCCACTCCCCCAGTGAGCCATACACGCTCGTGACGACGTCCACACGCCGACTGCCTCGTCCCTCGCCAGAGAGGCGTCTCGCTCCCCCGGTGAGCCACACACGCTCGTGACGACGTCCACACGCCGACTGCCTCGTCCCTCGCCAGAGAGACTTCCCACTCCCCCAGTGAGCCATACACGCTCGTGACGACGTCCACACGCCGACTGCCTCGTCCCTCGCCAGAGAGGCGTCTCGCTCCCCCGGTGAGCCACACACGCTCGTGACGACGTTCACACACCGACTGCCTCGTCCCTCACCAGAGAGGCGTCTCGCTCCCCCGGTGAGCCACACACGCTCGTGACGACGTTCACACACCGACTGCCTCGTCCCTCGCCAGAGAGGCGTCTCGCTCCCCCGGGGAACCCAAATCTTTGTCTGGGCAGCTAGACGCCGAGCGTCTACACCCGTCTTGAACAAATACCTCGGGCCGGCGGGCCGGTGTGCCCCTCTGTCTCGCCCCCCTCCCCCGCATCTGAGACAACGCCCGGAAAAGGACAAACACGTCTAACACCAGGTGCGAGGGAGACGCCGCGCCCATTACCGAGTACTGAGGCTAACACGCAGGCACATGACAACATAAGTTTTGTTTTGTCCTCTGTAAGCAGCTGTATCTCATACTCATACTCATACTGTTTATTAAGGCATTCCGCAATATACTTGCGGCTATTACTACCTCTCGTCACTGTTAAATATACAACTAGGGATGTGGCCTGAACATACACACAACGCACACGCACATAAACACACACACGCACACAAACACACACACGCACACAAACACACGCACGCTCAGCATCACACAGTAAAAGTCACACAATTACAAGCACACGTTAGTCAAAACGAAGTAGAAACTGTCATCGAGACATAACGATTAAACAGGGTCTGTGCCGACCGGCCATCGCTGAGGTGCCGCCACTAGACGGCGACTGAACAGGTGCGGAGGGAGCCGCGACAGATCGGGTGGCAGGGCGTTGTACGACACCGGTCCACAGCACTTAAACCGCCTCTTCCCCATCTCGTGCGGAACCGCGGTACGTACAGCAGGTGGTCCTGCCGCGTATAAAGTATAATCGTGTATCGTGGTATACAATAGTAAACCCTTGAGTAAACCGAAGCATCCAAAATAAAACTCCAACGAACGTGCTTTCAAGTACACTAAACCCCTTGTGCCTGTGTGACATTTGGACATTTGTGTGACCATTTTGAAATTAAATCACGACACCTTTTCTTTCTCCACCCTGTATGTAATGTGGTTTAGTATTACTACTTGTTTAGCTTTTTTTCTCTGTATATTATCGAACATAATTATATAAGCGAATGAAATATACACATATAACATTAGACATTACATGCTGCTTAATCGAGCAGAAGCAAGAGAAAGAGACAAAGAGAACAAAGAGATCTCCCACGCAGCCGGCGTCCCCGCCTGAGGCCACGGCCGGGCCTGACCGGCCGCCCGCCGCCGGCGCGCAACTCTCGGTCGCGACCGCTGCTGACAGGGGCGCGCCCAGGAGCGCTCGGCGGGGACGCGGAGCAGGCGGCGGGGCTCCAGGGGCGGACGCATCTGGCGGACCGACCCGCGGCCCGGCCAACTCTACCTGGGCCAGCTCAACATCCAGAGTTTGAAGCCAAAACTGCTTGAGCTTAGGCAGGACATCGCCGACCACGACTACGACATCATCGTCCTAAACGAGACGTGGATGAAGCCCTCCACCCACAACCGGCTGGTACCGATACCGGGCTACCAGCTGATCCGGCGAGACCGTCCCGACCACAGAGGCTACGGCGGTGTGGCTATTGCAGCCAAGGAGTCATTGGAGGTGACTACTGTGGAGCGTCCCGGCCAGCCTGTGGACGGGGCAAAGATCGAGCCCCTGTGGCTGCAGGTGCGGTCCGGCTCACAGCGTGTAATGGTATGCGCGCTGTACCGTCCGCCGGCACAGCCCCAGGCCCGTGTGTCGGCCGACCTGGAAGAGCTAGAGGAGCAGCTCCAGTACGCGCTCAACCGTCACAGCGGGTCCATTGTCATCGCCGGCGACATCAACATCAACGTGAGCAAGGACAGCACCGCGGCCAGCCGACTCCACCAGCTGCTCGGCGCGTACGCGCTGCAACAACACGTCACGGCCCCAACCTTTTCATCATCTGGATCCACTATCGACATCATCTGCACTACCCACGGTGTGACACGCTCCGGTGTATTGCACTGTGACTACAGCCCGCACAACTGGACGCGCGCTATGCTGACCGTACCCGCCTACAGGCCTAAGGCTAGTGTTGTGTCGGCGCGGTGCTGGTCTCGGCTGGACGCCGCCGAGGCCAGTCGACTGTTAGCGGACGCGGACTGGGATCCGGTGTTTGACAGCGACCGAGTGAACGCCCAGTGGGCCTGTTTTCTAGAGGCGACTCGGCCTATTTTAGACTCTCTGGCCCCACCCAAGCGGCGCGTTGTGCGCAACCCAACGGCACCATTCGTCGCCAGCGCCACCAGGGACCTCATGGCGCGACGACGCGCGACACTCCGAGACGGTGACCGCGAGACCTACAAGAGCCTGAACCGCCAGGTCCGCTCCGCGATCCGGCGCGACACGCGGCAGGAGATTGACCGGCGGCTGCGTGAGGCGGGCCCGAGCGGGATGTGGCGCGCTGTCCAGCCCATTGTCGGCTCTAAGCGAGCCGCCGGCAATCCTCCCAGCGCTGACGCCGACACCCTCAACCTCTACGTCGTCCAGGTGGGGAGCAGCACCGCACGCCAGGTGGACTCGTCCGGACCCGAGCTGCCGGTCCGCCTACCTCGGGTGGCCACCGGCCGGTTCCAGGTGGCGCCTGTCTCGCCGGACGACCTGTACCGAGTGGTGGCGCGTATGCAGAACTCGACGTCGTACGGCACGGACGGACTGTGCATCCGCTTCATCAAGATCTGCCTTCCGTCACTGTGTCACGTCATCACCCATATTGTGAATAGCAGCCTCATGTCCCACCACGTCCCGGACTCCTGGAAGCTGACCATTGTCCACCCAATCCAAAAGTCGTCGAAATCCACCGAAGTCTCCAATTATCGGCCTATCTCCATCCTCCCAACCATCGCCAAAATCACGGAGCGCGTCGTGTACGAGCAGTTGTTCTACTACTTCACCACCCATCATCTCTTCTCATCCAATCAACATGGGTTTAGATCCGGCCACTCCACTGACACCGCGCTTTTAATTGTCACGGACCAAGCATTTTCGGTCATGGACTGCTGTGATGTCACTCTGTTATGCCTTTTAGATTGTTCCAAGTGTTTTGACGCCATCCCTCATGACTCTCTTCTCCGTAAGCTGGCACTCTACGGTGTTGACACTCGGTGGTTTAAGAGCTACCTCATGAACCACTATCAAAAAGTTTTAGTCAGAGACACCACCGGCAGTATTACCACGTCTGATTCACTCCTGAACACTATCGGCACCTACATGTAGGGTGCATGTAGCTACTCTGTAGCGAGATTGACGGTTTTGCATATTCCGCCACTCTTTTAGCGTTGCCGCCATTGTGTTTTATTGTGCGTGTTTTATACTACAGTTCTTCACATACATGTGCTATTATGTACTGACGGGGATGCCATAAAATCCATGTAATGGAAGATCCGAATTCATGATCTGTATCTGTATCTGTACCAAGGGTCAGCGCTACTGCTTTTCTCTATTTATGCCAACGACCTACCGATGTTTACAGACGGTGCTATGAGATGAGACGGTGCTATATATGTGAGATAGTGCAGTATGCCGATGACACCCAGATGATGGTCTCTGGTGAGACCGGCGACCTTGGCACCCTCACCCGGCTCATGGAACACAACCTCACCCTTCTGGCTCATTGGTTTGGCAAAAACGGCATGAAACTTAACACTAAAAAAACGCAGCTCATCGTTCTCGGCTCACGTCAAAAACTGCAGCGGCTCCTTCCCATCGGCATCAAATTCATGGGTGCCACGGTTGCCGGTTCCCTCACTGTCCGGAATCTGGGTGTAGTTTTCGACCAGGCCATGACGTTCTCGACCCATGTAGATGACGTTGTAAAGCGGTGTACTGGCCTATTGATCGGCCTCAGCCACTGTAGGTACAGTCTGCCTCAGGCAACCCTCACCACACTAGTCCAGGATCTTGTCACCTCGCTAGTCCGTTACTGCATTTGTGTGTACGGTACATGTAACGCCGGTCAGACGGCGCGCCTGCAGAAGCTGCTCAACTTCGGGGCACGTGTGATCTCTGGCCGTAGGAAGTTTGATCACATCAGCGACGTTTTAAGACAACTCGAGTGGCTGACGGCGGGCAACATGTATCTTTACCATTCTCTGACCCTGTTGAAACGCATTTTAGTGACATCTCAGCCCGAGTCGCTTCATAGTCATCTTTCATCCAGGCGTGATGTCCACCACCGCGAAACCAGGCAGAGCGACCAACCGCAGACCCCAGACGCCAGCGATCCGCACAGAGGCGGAGAGGCTCGATGGGGGAGGCTCGAGGCTCTTCTTGTGCTCGATAGCGACTGCTTCCAACAGCCAGTTCGCCACTATTCGTGACCTCAGCCCATCCCAGTTTAAGACCGAGCTGTGTAAGCACATAATGCAGACACAGGGGTGATTTAAACATGTAGGTGATTGTTAGTTGTTTTACTCGGTGAGTGACTGTATGTATGTGTGTGCGTGTGTGTGTGTGTGTGTGTGTGTGTGTGTGCGTGCGTGCGTGCGTGCGTGCGTGCGTGCGTGCGTGCGTGCGTGCGTGCGTGCGTGCGTGCGTGCGTGCGTGCGTGTGTGTGTGTGTGTGTGTGTGTGTGTGTGTGTGTGTGTGTGTGTGTGTGTGTGTGTGTGTGTGTGTGTGTGTGTGTGTGTGTGTGTGTGTGTGTGTGTGTGTGTGTGTGTGTGTGTGTGTGTGTGTGTGTGTGTGTGTGTGTGTGTGTGTGTGTGTGTGTGTGTGTGTGTGTGTGTGTGTGTGTGTGTGTGTGTGTGTGTGTGTGTGTGTGTGTGTGTGTGTGTGTGTGTGTGTGTGTGTGTGTGCGTGCGCGTGCGCTAGTATGTCTGCTGACCCGATTCCACTGTTTAACGTCTTATAACCTGCGACCTAGAATAGCCCCGCTTCGCGTGGATTGGTAGCGTGACGTCAATAAATAAATAAAAACAAGAATGCATATTATTTGCAGAACGAGACGTTATGTTTAAGGGGACACTCCCACCTTTCCAAAAGTTGTCAAATGTACGCCGCTTGTGGTGCAAAATATGAAATAATTGCTGCCGAACACGATTATGACATTTGTTTCTCGCAAACAGTGTTCAATTTCATAAGAAGTTCAGTTTTAATATTTGGGTTGATGACGTCATATTGAACCCTAGAGAGCTATACAGAAATTATTTACGCTGCCAAAGTATGGCACAATTATTTCGAGACAATTATGGCGCTTTGAATACAAAACAAACCATTTACCAAACCATTTGAAACATGCAAATATATCCAAGTCTAACCTTAAAACAAGTCGACTATCATCACCATTTGGTAAAGAGTGGTGACGTCATCGGCTTTAGACCCCTATTCAAATACACGTGATGTTTATTTGTTACAATTGTCAAGACCAAGCTCGAATTTCTTTTTGACTAGACCTGTGTGGTTGTTTTAACTGCTACCCTACTTAATTTCAATGCAAATCCAACAACATGGCTATCTCAACTCAAAACTAATGTTAAGGTGGGAGTGTCCCTTTAAGGGGACTTCCCTAAACACCTCCTCCACGAGCTCGGGCGCCTCCATCGCGAGCTTGACCTTGCTCAACCGAACACCCTTCCATTTCAGGTAACACGCGAGCTGATGCGAGCCTGGTCTTGAGGCTGCTGCTCCACTGTGGGGGCTGGACAGGTCACTTGGTAGTCAAATTAATCTTGCTGTAGGCCAGCGGTGCCGCCTGGTTTGTCCTTGCTAGTACCTCCACAAGCAGGAGGTGCACGAACGTGAGGTGACGTCTGTGTCGCCGGAGGGTCGCGCCTCGGTAACTGACGAGATAGCTTCGAACCTAGCGATGTATCACCCAGCGATGTTCTGCCACATTTTGCACACAATGACGTCAAACATCGCTCAAAAAGCTGCTAACTTCGTGACCCGTCGTGCAACGCGCATGCGTCGTGCAACGCCGTCGTGAGGCCAAATTTCAGTTTCGGGATCATTGTTTTTGGAACCAATCTAGCCAAGCTAGGCATATAAACAAGGGTTGTGGCAAGTTGCGGGTTGCTCGAGCGTGCATCTGCCTAAATTGCTTGGGCCTGACCCATTTAGAAGACATACCTACACCTGCACCTTTACCACGCGTCCCGCTGGGCCTCTGAGATTTCCACACCCCGATAGGGAAGAGGTATTCGACCCCCCCCCCCCCTCGAACTCGGCTCCTAGGGAATAGTCAGAACCCAAAAATACCGTTCGATAGCTCGTCAAAAATAATATGGGATCAAATCAAATATAATCAAATCGAATCGAATGGATTCTATCAAATCGAAACTATTTCGTTCATTTTTTGGCTCAGGTCAATATTGAGGTCACCAAAGTCTGTTCAATGAATACAAGTCTCCACCAAACAGAGGTCATCAAAGGTCCAATTTTACCATTTTAGGACTTTGCTCCAGGAACAACCAAATATCTCGGGAACTATGATAGCTAGGAACAAAAAGGAAAAAGCAATCGAAAGCTCTTGCAAACTACAATCGCTTTCAATGTCTTCAAATTTTAGCTCAAAACATGTTTTCAAGTATTCTTGTATCTGTCTTACTCTTGTCTGCTGTCTTATGACATGTTTTGTAAACAATATATGATACATTCAAAGGTCGTACATACTTGGGCCAATGCCAAAAGTCTTCACTGTCATTTTAATTCTAAAATTTGCATATAAATGTTAAATTTTGGTACGCTCATTCGTCATTCGTCGTGCTGAAGCAGCCCAGAGGAAGAAGGACTGTTTGAGTACATGGCAACTATCAAAGATGTAAGTATACACCGATGTTTTCCATTCACTCCATGGCAAGACAAATAAAGGTAAGTTTTCAGGGGTGTAGGATCCTATTCAGTTGAAGGGGGCTTCAGCCCCCCTAACTTGTGACACTTCTGTATTCCTTTTGAAACACAGACAACTGTTTTTCTCCCTCAGCGGGCGCAGCGGGTATTTTTTTCTGCGGATCATCAAGATGTGCGACGTACGGCCGTATATGAGGAGAATCAGTGCGGACTCGGAGAGGTGTGCCATTGGGAAGGTATGGTGACTGCTTTGGGTGTTCAGCCCTGGCTGAGGGCCTGCTCCTGTTCTGAGCCGCCCACTATGAGTTCCATCAGAAAGTTCGCACAAATGTGCGCTCTTCATGTGGTTTTATTCAAAGTGGCTAAGCTCTGCTAGTATCCAAAATGTCTTGATCTCAAATTGGATGTTTATGTCTATTTCTATATACAATCTGTCAATGCTTAGTTTTGTAGTTTGTAACACCATCGATTTATCCAGTACTTCTCCCGAGTGTGAATGTCAACTCCCTGTTTATCCAATGAACTGTTGTATGTCTCGTAGTCGTGGCACTGGACTAAGACCAGTCCCATTGTGTGTGGATGGTCCAAAAACGTGAAATAAATAAATATACAAATAAGACGAAAAAGAGGTTTATCGGTGGTAAGCTGGAAGTGCAAAAGAGGTATACGGCGATGGAAGGATGGTGGTAACAGGGAGACATATAGAAAGTATTGTGGGCCGGAATGGATGAGGAACAAGGGTGGTAACAACAGGATCTTAAGGACGTCAACGAAGAGTATTTAGGAGATATTTGAAGGGTACGTGGGCTATAAGATGGTGGTACAGGTGGTAATCAAGGGATATTGCTGTGATAAAAGGTGAGTGTGAAGGTGGCTCGTTTCAAAACAATCAGCTGTTTGTTAGACATGGAAGGGGTATAGGGGAGGTAAAGAAGGGGAATAGGAGAGGTAACCTCACCCATGGCCTTGAATGAGGGAGTGTGACGTAGGTAAGGAGGGAGTTATTTGGAGATATTGGGGATATGTTCTTAGGGGTAAAAGGGGCGTTAGGATTCAGTGAGGGAGCATTCAGTTTCTTGTTAAGGCGTAAACTGGAGGTGGTCGATTTGTCCCCTCCATTTACTCCCAAAAAAATTCAGTGAGCCAGCTAATCCAATTTTAGATCGTGAAGTCAGGTGGCGAATCAAAATTGAGATCGCTGAAGCTGCTGCGAGTGACGAAATTGAGATCGCCGACCCTTACTTTGGCCATATCTGCCAAAGTAGGGATCTGATCATACCAATACAAGAAAATATGATGGCGTGATTCGTGCAGTTTCAACCGAAAAAAATCCAGTGGTGATGGGCATTTTTTGAGGGTTTGAAGGTGTGTTTGACCGTCTGGTGTTTGAAGGTGTGAATGTCAGGAAAATAATCATTTTTTTAGATCGGATCTCCTTATAAGGGCATGCTCCGCCCATTTTGAAGACGTCACGACCTAATTTTTTATCCATTAATTTTGAGGTATCCTCCCGTAGTTTGCCCAACTGATGTCATTCAAATTAGTGAAGTAGTTTGGGAGATAATGACTTTTAGTGACGTCAGGTCATGCCATTCTTGGTGGAAACATGATAAATGTTTGAAAACCCGTAGAAAATCGAGTTGTAAAGCAAATTGCAAAAAAGTAAAACGAAAGAAACTGGCATTTTCTTCAAAATGGCTATCTCGGATTTGCACTTTTGTTTGTTTTTTACCCCCCCCCCCCCAAAAAAAAAAAACATCTTAGGAAAAAACCCACAAAGTCTAAATTTACAAAGATATAAAAGACGGAATATATATTGGATAACCAAGTATGAACGATACCCACAACAAATTTAAAAGTAAAAGATTTATTTTTGACTGACTTATGGCTCCCAAGTATGATTAACTCATGACGTAATTGGTTGAAATTGTATTTTATGGCTTTTAATTACCAGATACAGGCAAATAAATGCCACCACTGTATACAAAACTGTTACCAGTCATTAGACACAACTGATCTAGAAACATTACTTTTGTATTTATATTAATCAATTTCAAATTTTGACCTTGTGCAACCTGACCTTGACCTGAACTTCGCCTAAGGACCATTATATGGGGTCAGTGTGTAAAATTGGATACTACTATCAAATTATACGTGTAAAATAACTCATAAAATATGTGTCGCATGACTTTCGTAGACCTTTTGCCAATAGTTATACTTTCTGACCTGCCCTTGACGGCTTGACCTTTGCTTAAAATCTCAATTTCCCTTATGCGGAAGATGTATTATGCCTCTGAGAGCACTTAATGCCATAATAGCCGCAATATAATCCTTTAAATTGAAAGTATAGCAAATCAACCCAAATACCTCGATTTTGACATTTCACCTGACCGTGACCTGACATGTGATCTCATTTTGAACATTTCACGTATGTTATTCGTACGTCTCATTGAGAGCTTTCGACTCCTTACTTGTGCGTCTCGCTGCGGTTATTGGTTCGGAAGATAATGAGGTGGCAGAATATCCCCCCCCCCCCCAGTTCAGCTGAATACCCAGCGGGGCGCGGGACCCTTTTGAAAGTCTGGTGGCATGATCGAAGGTCTGACTGCGGATCTACTAGGTTCACATGATTCACAAGATTTACATGATTTTGTATTCTCCGGGCTAACTACATGTAGCCCGGAGAAGCAAAAACAAATATATTGTCGCAACATCGGGAAACTGAATTGCATATGTGGATAAACAAGGAGCAAAATGTGTTACGACAGTTGAGTCGTTCTTATTGGGTCGCGCCAATCCAAGGGGATTATATAATGTTTTCAGCGTCGGTCACCGATTTTTACGACATTTGGTCTCAAGATCAAATAGAACCTACTGTTTCCCAGAATCAGGCCCATTTTGACCTTCCAGGTCAAATTAAATGTAAACGGACGGGGACGCTGTAGCGCCCACAGTTTGCGTCGGATTGCAACACAAATGGTCTCAAACGATGCCCCGTGCCCATTACCAGGATGTCAAGCATTCTTAGAGTAAATGTGTTACCCGTGACCTTCAAGGTCAAAGGACTGGGAACACTGTAACGCCCAACTTTGGGCGCTAACTTGAAGGTCACGGGGCACAACTCTAAGAATACTTGTCATTCTGGAACTGGAAAGGATGGGAAAAAATTCCGTCCTTTGACTCTGAATGACATTAAAGGTCACGGGGCTTGACCTTGAAGGTCACGGGGCACAACTCTGAACATTATTGTCATCTTGGAACTGGGCACAATGAATCGTCTGAGACCAATTTGTCGCGATCGGACGGTAACTTTGGGCGCTACAGCGTTCCCCGTCGTTTGACCTTGAATTTGACCTTCAAAGAGACCATTAAGGTCAAAATGGACCTTATTGTTTTAAGCAGGAGGTTCGTTTTGACGTTAGTCCTTAGGACCAAATCGCGTAAAAAATCGGTGACCGACGCTGAAAACGTTTCTGGGGAGCTGTGGACATCATGGACATGGGACATTCATCCAAGCTATTTTTAGGCGCCCCGAGTCTGAAAGGTACAATACGTCAGCACCTTCAACGCCTCGCCAGGCGTATTAAAAAAGTGTCGCGGTTATTTCATGGGGTCCCATCCTCTTCGTAGGCGCCATCCAGGGCGCTATTGAGAGTGGCGGGAGGGGGGCAAAAGCGTGTTATTGGTTTCAAAGGTCACGAGTGCCCGGTCGCAGTCCGAGGGAAGCTGAAGACGTCAGGGTGCCATCATTCTGAGTGCGCCGGGACACCGCATTGCTTTCGGGCCGGCAAGGTGCCATTCGAGGGCGGTATAATACCTTCCGATGGTAGCATGATGCCTTCCGAGGGCGGCATGGTGCCTTCCGAGGGCGGCATAATGCCTTCCGAGGGCGTCGATGTACCTTCTGAGGGCGGCATAATGCATTGTGAGGGCGGCAAGCCGTCTTCTGAGGGTGCCAGGGTGCCTTTCAAGAGTGCTACGACGCTGTCAGAAGACACAAGGGCGCCCTGGCGGCCTCCCGAGAACGCTACGGCGCTTTCGGCGCCGGCAAAGGCTTTGCAAGAAAGGCGTCGCGGCGCCTTCGGCGCCGCGGTGCCCGAGGGCGCCGTTTTCCAAGGCAGGGGGCTTCAGCCCCTACGGCCCCCTGGATCCGCCACTGGCTAAATATGAGGCATGAGGTGGGCAAAGAAAAACGGAGACGCTTCGCGCCACCGTTTTTCGTTTTTCCTCATCTCTGAAAAACATTGCAGATGTCAGATGTGCAAAGGCAAACCATATGCATAGGAACGGGGGAGGGGGCAGGGGCGGCAGAAGAGGGGGTAGCTGCCCCCCAGTCAAGAAGTTTGGGAGCAAATATATGTTTTTACCCCCCGTAAATTTGCAATGAGGAAAATATTGTGGAAATATTTCCTTTTATTTTTTTACCGCGAAAATAAATTGCCCCGAGAGCCATCAATTGGTGCCCTCGAACAGCCTGCGGGGACTCTCGCTCGGACCTCGTAGTTCTCAGTGAGCTCTCGGTCAGCCTGAAGGGGCCTCGGTCTGTCTGAGGAGCCCTCGGTCGGCGTGAGGGGGCACTCGAGTCAGCCTTTGGGGGCCCTAATCGGCCTGAGATGGCCCTCAGCCGGCCCTAGGGGGCCGACAGTCGGCCTGAGGGGCCATCGGTCTGCCCGATGGGGCCCTCAGTCTGCCTCAGATGGCCCTTAGCCTCCCTGTGGGGCTCTCAGTCGGCCTGAGGGCCCTCAGTCTGCCCGAGTGGGGCTCTCGGTCGGCCTGAGTGGGCCCTAAGCAAGCCTTAGGGAGCCCTCAGTCGGCCTGAGGAGGTCCTCAATCGGCCTGAGGGGGCACTCGGTCGGCCTGAGGGGCTCCTCAGTCGGCCTCAGTGACATTCAGTCAGCCTGAAGGGGACCTCAGTCAGTCTGAGATGGCCCTCAGTCGGTCTGAAGGGTCCTTGGTTGTGCTAGGATCAGACTTGTCAATGATTCATATTTGTCATGAGTCGATTCACAGTGATTCACGGACCATAATGAATGATTCAATCATGATTCAATCACTCAACATTACCATAATGAATGATTCAATCATGATTCAATCACTCAACATTACCATAATGAATGATTCAATCATGATTCACTCACTCAACATTACCATAATGAATGATTCAATCTTGATTCAATCACTCAACATTAGAGGGAAGTGTTGACTCCTTTGTCTAACTACTTTTATTTGGAATGTGCGACTAGGATTTTATGAGCGTGATAGGGAGGTCATGCTCTACCTGTGTGCCAATTTGCATGCACATCAGAATAGTCTGCTGTTTGACCTTAAACATATGACCTGCTCTAAATCCTTTGATTTTGAATGTGCGACTCAAAGATTTCATGAGCGTGATAAGGGGAGCGTGAGCGTGAGCGTGATGTGTTCTACCAGTATGCTAATTTGCATGCAAATCGGAATAGTCCGCTGTTTGACCTTAAACCTATCTGACCTGCTCTAACTCCTTTGATTTTGAATGTGCGACTCTAGGATTTTACCAGAATGATCACTAGGACGTGATCTATCGGTGTACCAATTTTGAAACCAATCCAAATAATCCGCGAATGTATTTCCGAATGTGAATGTGAATGTGAATGTGAGCCAATTGGACACGCGTGTTGTTTATTTTGATTATAAAATGATATTTATAATATTTATTATAATTGCAAATTCCAAGTTCCAAAAGCATTAATGACTTTACGTTTCACTTTTTTAAGCGAATAGAACATTTATTTTGATTTTGCATTAGGTATTATTTTTTATAAAGCATGATGTGGAATAAAGCGGCGCCGATGCGACAGTGATATTTGGGACATGCGGAGGTCATGCAAATGCTTGTTTATGATTTAGTTTTTGATATGGTATAGCCTAGAAATTAGGAAAAGGTGGGTACCTTTTGATAATTTTTCGTGTGAAAAAGGTGTGCGTGTACTGTGTGGTTTATGAACCCAAGTATGAGTTAGTTACCTTTTCTAAGTATTTAGGTACCTACCCCTAACCCTACCAGTTCCAAGGTATTCACCTAGTTAGGGCTGATTGAACAGTGGCTTTGTGCCCACTGGAGTTGGACACAAAGCCTCGCTTTCTTTACGCATATATGAATTACAGGCTACAGCTCAGGACACAGAGCTCATATAATTGGCCATTAAGTGCCTGGTTTGTCCACAGGGCACAGATGAATGCTGGGCCGCTGGCATATTTTGTGGACAGTTTATGCTGTTCGACCAAAAAAGAATGATTCTTTGAGCAATGAATGATTCAATCAGCCTATTTTCTGTGTATGAATGATTCAATCAGTGACTCACAACAGGTTTGCGCATGAAGTGAATCGATTCATGAGTCATTCATTTGAAATAAGAATGATTCAATCAAAAGTAGTCGATTCACATTGAATCATTGACAAGTCTGGCTAGGATAGTCCTCAGATGGCCTGAGGGGCCTTCAGTCAGCCTGAGGGGCCTTCGGTCTGAGGGCCCTCAGTCAGTCTGAGGTGGCCCTCAGTCGGTCTGAGGTGTCCTTGGTTGTCCTAGGATATCCCTCGGATGGCCTGAGGGGCCCTTAGTCTGCCTGAGGGACCATTGGTCGTCCTGGGATGACCCTCAGATGGCCTGAGAGGGCACTTAGTCGACCTGAGAGGACCCTCGGCCGGCTTGAGAGGCCCCTCAGTCGGCCTTAAGGGGGGGGCCTCAGTCGGCCTGAGATGGCTCTCAACCAGCCCGATGGGCCCTCAATCGGCCTGAGGGGATATCGGTCGGCCTGAGGTGCCTTCGGTGGACCTGAGGAAGCCTTCGATCGGTCTGAAAGGCCTTTGGTCGGCCTGAGTGGCCTTCAGTCGGCTCGAGGACGAGGGCCTTCGATCGGCCCGAGGGTGCACTCGGTCGCCAATTTACATCTCCCCCGCTCAGTAACAGGCGAAGGGGCCCTCAGTCCTTCAAAGGGGCCCTAACGCTTCGGGAGCCCTGGAGATTGCTTTTCCCCCATCCGAAAATACGATTCGCCGCCACGAGGGGGGGGGGGGGGGGCATGGCCCCCTAATTTTTGCGTATTTTTGCTATCTTTGTTTTGCGTGATGATGAAAATTTGAGATGGCAAAATGTTCCCAAAGGCGAGAAAAGCACAAAACTGCAAATACATTTGGCATAGGGTGCCTTAGTTGAGCTAAATTATCCTGCCGAAATTGACGATGATTATTGGGGCGTGAACATGCTAACTATTCTGAAGGAAAGTGCGAATATAGTCATTAACATTATCGCGTCGAAAATCAGCAATTTGGCTGTTGTCCGTGGCTCCAGCAATACATATAAGCCCCCCAAAAAAAACATTGGACAAATAAAAACTAATGAGATATTTTCTGACACCTAAGACTAGATCGTTAGTTGTTGATGACCAAATCCGATAAGACAAATCTTTGGTAAGCTAGGTTGAACCCAGTGGCGGATCAACGGTTGGGCAAAATGGGCAATTGCCACCCTCAAACGAAAAATTGGTAGGCAAATGTTTGTTGTACCCCCCCCCCCCCCCTCAAGCACACACCGCCCCCCCCCCCCCCACCCCCACCCCAACCCACCCACCCGATTTAAAAGTAGTCGTACTATTTACCACTCCCCGCTCAACAACTTTTGCTGACAGCGCCCTCATGTGGGAGTATGGCTCCCTTTTTGCGAAATGTGTAGCGAAATTCGAAATACGAAACCAAACTCGAAACCTAGATCCACCTCTGGTTGAATCTTCTGAGCAGGGACATAGTCAAGGAGGGGGCACGGGGGCCATGCCCCCCCCCCCCCCCCCCCCTGAGCAAACAAAAATACACTAGATAAAATGCGACCTGCTGACGACCCCATCAGGGGGGGGCCCTGGCAGAGAAGCAAAATTTGATTTTACTACTGACGTCCCCCCCACCCCCCCCCCCCCCACCCCACGCCCACCCCCTGATAAAAAATAAAAAATAAAATAATAATAATTGCCAGAAATTCAAAATGCTCAGCATAGTACAGAAATGCATTTGGATTTTGTTTCCCGATTCATTTAGGGATACGTAATGCCTATCCTTAATTCAAGTTTCCGTTATGTACTAAAAGTTAAAAATGATGTAATTTTTTCACTGATATGAGTCATTTTGGGGTCAAATGGTGAGCTCAGATCTGCAGTGCATGCAACATGGACGTCATTATCTTTTCATGCCTAAATGGTGGAAGCTTAGGCACAATGTTCATACATTTGAGAATACGCTGTGACAGGAAGAGTGAATCTACATCAATGAATTGGTGGTGATTTTGGCATTTCTGCAAATCTTGTGAATAAAATTGTTGGTTCGTTATTTACATCAGTTAATTCATAATAAACAACAAATAATGAAAGGATACAGAACAAACTTTAACACCAGTTTAACCCAGAACGTCCCAAGGCAAAGGCAGTGCAGCGCGACGATGACAACGACAACCGACGGCAATGTAAATAAGAAAGACTGACGCCGGGCGGCTGTCTATTTTGTGCGGTTAGTTTGCTACGAATAATGGCGCTATTATGGCCACCGCTTTTACCGCATTGGCTGTTGGTGAAACTTGCCGTCAGTAAATATGTCAGTTTATTTTGTAGGTCGGCGATTTTTTTTAGCGTGCGTTGGTGAAACTCGCCGTGAGTTTTTGCGGGCTAAAAATAATCGCCGACGTCAGTTTTTTTTTTTTGGGGGGGGGGGGTAAAACTGGCCTCAGGTCCAGAGGTTTAGGGTCCAGAGGTCATCAAAGGTCAAGCTGTTTTTGGTTGAAAGGGAAAGGGCAAATAACTTTTATCTCATAAAGATAAGGCAATAAATGTGACGTCATCGTGTTTGTCCTGGCAAGGCGCTTCGACCATATCAATGATGACCAGGTTACTTCAACTTCGAAATTTTATCTCAGGTCAAGGTCAAGTGGTGCTCAAAGTACGTTATTTTTCATATTGGGAGACGTGTCTCGACGAGACAAACACATCGGCGCCGGTTTCACATCTCTATATTTATTCTGACAAGCGTTATTGATAACAAAAATGTTGGTAAGCTCGGATGACCTCGGATGACCCTGCAGGGGTCACTGAACAAACATTGCACCTGGGTAATCAAGAATGTCATATGATAATATGATCGAGACGGAATTGAACTCTGATGCGTATCCTCAGAAAGGTAAGCATTTGAATATTTCCCGGTTGACTTTTAATGGGGAGGTCACGAACTTGACCCGACCTTAAGTAACCGATATACAAAATACGAAATAAAATAATTGTGTGTATCTATGATCTTATGAAATCCTGTAAGATTCAAATATCTCGGTCAAACCCTGTGGCTGTGGCACGACCGCAAACTTTTTTGGAGGTGGGGTCACTTGACCTAACCTGGTGACCTGACCTGAGATGACCTCGGACCAAACATTTCAGAAAAGTTCCGCAAAGGATGGGGGATAAGGTGGGTGCAAAACCTCAGGTGGTATCCCCCCCCCCCCCCCCCAGCAGGGCGCGGGTTAAAGCTGATCACAAACCATGGCATAGCCTGTCAAATGAAGTAGCCTCCAACCAACGAGTGTTCTCTTTTCCATAACGTACGTCAGCATTACATCCACCCAACTTAGTGGTAAACGTCGCAGGTAAAACCAAGCCTGCTACTCTACCTGCAGTTTTAACACGGTTAATGTTGCATTCAGATATCACGAAGTTAGGTTTCATTAACCCTATTCCTTGAGGGGGCAGATTCTGCCCCCCCCCCCCCGTGGTTTGCTTGCTGCTTCTAAACTACTGGAGGTAACGTCTTGAAATTTTCTGACTTTTCCCATAATTGATTTACACATGTGCCAACATTTTAACAAAATCGGTCCAGCAGAGGCCGTGTCAGGTTCCTGTTTTTGGGAGGGTGTTACGAATGCGGTTGTGTGGCACACACTTCCTTCATAATTTGCGGTGCAATAAATGCGTCAGAAACATTTTCACTGCAATATGCATCATAAATACAGGGATTGTACATACTTTTTGGCAGAGGCGCACTCAGGTACAACAAATGGAAGGCGATACCCTCCCTCAAATTAGGTCCACCTTCAAATTAGCAAGATGATAAAAGCGTTACGCGCATGGTGCCTCCCACGTTGTTTACTTGGATCTGCTCATGCGCAATATATTACATTTAACAAATTACAGCAAATAATGTCCACATGTGACATTCATACCGCCCCAAACAATCACGAACAGCGCATATTTGTTATCAGAAATCCCCCCCCCCATTTTACATCCCCTGGATACGCCTCTGATTTTTCATTTTGGTACTTGTCTTTTGATATGTTGAAGACCAGTATATGTCAAGCTCAAAAACGTTTGTTGCATGAAAATCGGTTGAACCATATGACCACAATGACCTATCAAAAACACCCCCAAATTTCGTATTTATTGCCCTCTGGTTCCTCATTTTTGAACAAAACAGAAATTTCGGGGTAAAACAAGAAAGATCTTTTGATGACGAATCAAATGGTGTTTGTCCCATCGAAATCGACCCAGTGGTTCTCGAGATCTCTGGGGTGGGGAGGGGGGGGGGGGTAGAATCTGCCCCCCCCCCCCCCACCCGCACGTTAACGTAATTATACTCGCCCGCAAGGAATAGGGTTAAGTTAGGAACCGAGGGCAAAAACAAATTGGGCAAATTTTACGTGAAAAAAGTAGAATGGCAGCACAAATATGCCAGGCATCACTAACCTCTTCATGGACGCTGTCGCTAGCAGCAGCATGGCAATTAGGATCGCTGTTGTCCTCAAAGTGAAGGCGTAAATATAAAATCATATAATTTCAGAGAAGTGAAAGAAGTCACCCACAAAACATTTCAAGCTATTACAAGACAATAAATGCGGAAGCCTCAAACAAACCACATATCCTTCTTCTGTCTTCTGTAAGCCAACGGAAAAGGGTGAAAACGGCGGTAACACGTTTTTATAAATATGTTTCTTTGTAAATCACGAAGTAGTTGGGCATTCCATGAAGTTACCTACCTTTATCCTATTCATAATAACACGTATTTTTTCAGCACGCAATGTTTGTTGTGTGAGGATAACACAAAGCGGGAAAATAATACACGCATCATCTCCAGCGATCATTATCTCTCATAGGAACACATCCTTAACTAACAAAGGTCAGCTGTTCTTTGCGTTAGCACGTCCATCATCGACTGGGTGAAATATTCACCTCCCCTTCTGACGAGTATTCTCAATAGCTCATAAGCCAATGGGTAACGCTAAACGTTGAATGTGGTAGTCCTACTGTCTGCCAATCAATTCTTCGTCCTTTGTATACACATGAAGCAATGTCGTCTAGAAAATATATTATATATCTTCAATTTAGTGTCGTCACTAAGTAACACCTAACATCCGTTTTGTGAGAAAATCAGATACATTTTACAGATTGTACAAAGTCCAATGTTTTGAGCAGAACGCACTGCAAAAAAAAATGTCAAAGATAACAATTTCGATGAGCTATTAAAGTGTTTTCTGGGATTGTGTTACAAACTTGGCTTTGTAACCGTGTGTTATCTGGGATTGTGTTACAAACTTGGATTTTGATCCCAAAATTTAAAAAGGTCTAATTATACCGAAGATACGAGTACCTATGCGTCCATCGTTAAGCTCAAATAAGACCCCTGTCAGACTAATATATGAACGCACTTTTTACATGCCTATTCTTATCGTTCATCTTAGTGCCAGTCATTCATTATTTTGTAAATTATCATCCAATATTCACGTACATGGCTGGCACGGAATTATCCGGATACCAGCATGTATCAACCAGCATTGCAACGATCAGAATGCAAGTCTGCAAAACACGCCCGACATTAATTCGCGATTCAATTGAGGCATGGCCACATGCTGCTTGTAATGCGCGTAGCGCGGGACTGGCGTGTGTTGGCTCGGCAGGCTGACATAGAAAGTCGCTCATTTGTCTTAGAGTGTTTTATTGATTTATCATAAATGTCAAAGGCGTGCATATGTTGCAGCAGGGTAGGACACAGGTGTTAAACACCATTTTTGGGGTTCAGATGTGGTAGGTTTGTCAAAAAGGTTGAGGTGCCACAAAAACGCCACTTTTTGGTGTATATAGGAACATAGACGAATGCGCACCATCATATGCAAGCTTCATGTATGATCACTGCTCAGTCATCACTAACAATGTCGGGCCAATTGAACCTTTTAATCGACATTAATATGTCAGCATAAGGTGTCATCAAGTTTCAATGCCGAAAATAGCCTACCCCTGTCTAAATCTGTCGAATGTGCTGGACATGTCCGTGTTACTCACATGCAGCCGGTTCGCTGCGCCTGCAAGTGCACCGTGCCGGCGTCATTATGACCGGCACTCCGCAATAGCTCTCTCTTCTCTTCCCTCTCTCTCTCCCTCCCTCCGTCTCTCTCCCGGTCAGCCCGGGCGGCGGCTGGCCGGCACCTCGGCTCGGCGCGACCTCACCGCATTCCAGCGTCTCACCTGGCTATTCACTGTTCCGTGCTGCCCCACCGGCGACGCCGCACCGCGTAGAGGGCAGCACCGGCGCGCGGCGGATTGCGCCGCAAGTCTGGCCGACCAAGATGGCGCAGCGCCTGTCTCGAGGTGGGCCCGGAGTGTAGCCATGGTGTGATTCGCAGTGTCCGGCGCGGTATTTTGGGTCACTCGACTTGACGCAGTGGCTACCCATGTGACGTGCCTGGACAGTGCGAGTGTCCGTGTGAAAGGATGTCACAGAAGGACTATTCCGAGGTAAGCGGGTCAGCGCCACCTCGGCGCCCTCAACAGGTGATTCACCTGCGGGCCCCATTGTTCTGTGGTCGGTTGTGTTGTTTGCAGAATGAGTACTGCTGACAGCCATTTTGACAGCTCCTGCTCCGGCACAGGAGCATGGACGATGTCACGCTGGAAGGTTTCCACAGCGATGGCCAGTTGTAAACATGCATGGTTTGTTTTCATCCAACTTGGGAAGGTGGATGAGGGCCTCATCTGGAGAGGTGCAGACAGGGTGGCTGGTCAAGCACTCCAGCCAACTGCGGTGGTGGTTTGGCCCCTTCCCAAGACGGGAGATAGGCAGCACGGAGGAGGCAGGGTCAGACAAACAAAGCCTGTCTGCCAACTGCTCTGTCTCGCACCGGTTCACAGCGTTCATTGTGTCAGTCAGCAGTCATCTGACTCCTCAGCCGGCCAGCAGTCATCTGACTCCTCAGCCGGCCAGCAATCATCTGACTCCTCAGCCGGCCAGCAGTCATCTGACTCCTCAGCCTTCCAGCAGTCATCTGACTCCTCAGCCGGTCAGCAGTCATCTGACTCCTCAGCATTCCAGCAGTCATTTGACTCCTCAGCCGGTCAGCAGTCATCTGACTCCTCAGCCTTCCAGCAGTCATCTGACTCCTCAGCCTTCCAGCAGTCATCTGACTCCTCAGCCTTCCAGCAGTCATCTGACTCTTCAGCCGGACAGCAGTCATCTGACTCCTCAGCCGGACAGCAGTCATCTGACTCCTCAGCCGGTCAGCAGTCATCTGACTCCTCAGCCTTCCAGCAGTCATCTGACTCCTCAGCCGGTCAGCAGTCATCTGACTCCTCAGCCGGCCAGCAGTCATCTGACTCCTCAGCCGGCCAGCAGTCATCTGACTCCTCAGCCGGCCAGCAGTCATCTGACTCATCAGCCTTCCAGCAGTCATCTGACTCCTCAGCCTTCCAGCAGTCATCTGACTCCTCAGCCTTCCAGCAGTCATCTGACTCCTCAGCCTTCCAGCAGTCATCTGACTCCTCAGCCGGTCAGCAGTCATCTGACTCCTCAGCCTTCCAGCAGTCATCTGACTCCTCAGCCGGCCTGCAGTCATCTGACTCCTCAGCCGGACAGCAGTCATCTGACTCCTCAGCCGGCCTGCAGTCATCTGACTCCTCAGCCGGACAGCAGTCATCTGACTCCTCAGCCTTCCAGCAGTCATCTGACTCCTCAGCCGGTCAGCAGTCATCTGACTCCCCAGCCTTCCAGCAGTCATCTGACTCCTCAGCCGGCCTGCAGTCATCTGACTCCTCAGCCGGACAGCAGTCATCTGACTCCACAGCCTTCCAGCAGTCATCTAACTCCTTAGCCTTCCAGCAGTCATCTGACTCCTCAGCCGGCCTGCAGTCATCTGACTCCTCAGCCGGCCAGCAGTCATCTGACTCCTCAGCCGGCCAGCAGTCATCTGACTCCTCAGCCGGCCTGCAGTCATCTGACTCCTCAGCCTTCCAGCAGTCATCTGACTCCTCAGCCGGTCAGCAGTCATCTGACTCCTCAGCCGGACAGCAGTCATCTAACTCCTTAGCCTTCCAGCAGTCATCTGACTCCTCAGCCGGCCTGCAGTCATCTGACTCCTCAGCCGGACAGCAGTCATCTAACTCCTTAGCCTTCCAGCAGTCATCTGACTCCTCAGCCGGCCTGCAGTCATCTGACTCCTCAGCCGGCCAGCAGTCATCTGACTCCTCAGCCGGCCTGCAGTCATCTGACTCCTCAGCCGGACAGCAGTCATCTGACTCCTCAGCCGGCCTGCAGTCATCTGACTCCTCAGCCGGACAGCAGTCATCTGACTCCTCAGCCTTCAGCAGTCATCTGACTCCTCAGCCGGTCAGCAGTCCATCTGACTCCCCAGCCTTCCAGCAGTCATCTGACTCCTCAGCCGGCCTGCAGTCATCTGACTCCTCAGCCGGACAGCAGTCATCTGACTTTACAGCCTTCCAGCAGTCATCCAACTCCTTAGCCTTCCAGCAGTCATCTGACTCCTCAGCCGGCCTGCAGTCATCTGACTCCTCAGCCGGCCAGCAGTCATCTGACTCCTCAGCCGGCCAGCAGTCATCTGACTCCTCAGCCGGCCTGCAGTCATCTGACTCCTCAGCCTTCAGCAGTCATCTGACTCCTCAGCCGGTCAGCAGTCATCTGTCTCCTCAGCCGGCCAGCAGTCATCTGACTCCTCAGCCGGCCTGCAGTCATCTGACTCCTCAGCCGGCCAGCAGTCATCTGACTCCTCAGCCGGCCAGCAGTCATCTGACTCCTCAGCCGGCCTGCAGTCATCTGACTCCTCAGCCGGTCAGCAGTCATCTGACTCCTCAGCCTTCCAGCAGTCATCTGACTCCTCAGCCTTCCAGCAGTCATCTGACTCCTCAGCCGGCCAGCAGTCATCTGGCGGGTGACATCTTGACCCGACAGTTTTATGCTGGCGGGCCGGATAGTGAGCAACCCTTGGCGGATCTGGTGACGATCCGAGTCGACCACATTAGACGCCAGTGGAGCTGGTCTTCATGTCAGACATGGGACTGACTGGGTGAGCTGAGACCGTCAGATCGAGCGAGGAGACTGACCTGAACACACAATATGTTGATGCTGGAGCTAGGGAGTTAGCTGGAAGGCAGCTGGAGATAGCCATCGGGTCCAGCTGACAAGAAGGTAGAAGCAGGTATTGAAGCTAAGGGAAGGATAGTCTGCCGGAAAGAGCAATGTGGATTAAGAAGCCATGCGTGACTGATAGAGGAAGTGTACCTCCCACACATGAGGGCCTCTTTAGGCAACAATACGATCGGGGATGATGACGTCATCAAGAGAACAGGCGCGACCCCTCTGCTCATGGGACGGGTTTTACTAATCATATGGCACTCGCAAATGCTCCAGTGTTGGAAGGCAGCGACTACATCGCAGAACAAGAGAGGAGCTGGTGTTACTGACCTTCCGTTATTGGAGTCTCCGGCACTGACTGAGGAGATGAAGATGTTACGGCGACCGGATGCGACCCGATAGCCGTAGATATACGCTATTTGAAGGTCAAATGACGTGCTGTATCCACTCCTGTAGTTAACTTCAGTCAACTGATCGACACACAGAAGGCGAAAATATCGTTTCAGATAGGTAAACAAAGCCCTTGAAAACAAAAAGTCAAAAAGTCCTTGTTCATAACTCCGTACCCATTATTTGGGAAGTTCCCTATTAGCGCCTAACTGCATATAACTTCTGTTTGACAAAGATATAAATAATTTCCTTATTAGTCTGAGCCAGTGTTGCATGCTTTTTGAGTCTGCTAACTTCGAAAGAAACCAGCTTGTTTGCTATATGATTTGATAAATGTGTCTGACTCTGACTCCTCCGCCGGCGAACCCGCCATTGATGGGGGGGGGGGTGGTTAACGCCCCCTGATGAATTGTCGTAATAGCTCAAAGCCCAATAGCGCTCGCTATCAGCGTGCAACTTCGGATACCTACTTCTGCATCGATTTGACGTCTTCTGTGAAAAAATAAAACAATTTTGTCTGACAACTTTTCGAGTTATAGCGAATTTAGTGACGTCACTACACACGAGTTTTTTTTACACCAAAATCAGCTAAACATTAACCCTTACTTAAACATTAAACTTAAACTTAAACATTAACCCGCGCCGTGCCGGGGGGGGGGGGGGCGTTTAGACGCCCCCCCCTCCGTTTTTTGCCAATAGCTAAAAAAAAGTTGCAGCCAGGTAGCTGAAATTTCAGTACCTGTCCGCTGAACATTTTTACAACTTTTGTGAAACCAAAAGTTTCAGGTCTTATCAGGTCAGGTCACCAGGTCAGGTCACGTGACCCAACCTCAGAAAAAGTTTGTGGTCATGCCACGTCTACAGTTTCCGGGTCATCACTTTTAAACTTTTAGAGTTTGATAAGGATATCATTACCTACAATTTGCATATCTCGGATTTTTTTATTCGGTGACCTAAGGTCTGATCGATCACGTGACCTTCCCCTTTATAAGTCAATGGGGAAATATTGAAATGCTTTGCTTTCCATGTAAACGCATCAATCAACGTTTTTTCTTCAGGATCATGTGGTAATAGACCATTCCTCATTACCCAGATACTATTTTGTTTATTTGACCCCCCCACAAGGTCATCCGAGGTCACATGAGGTCACATACACTTTTTGCCAATAACTTTTGATCGAAGAGAGATAGAAACTTGAAGAAGGCACGAATGTGATTTTCTCATCAAGACGCATCGACTCATATGCAACATGACCCACCGTGACCGACTTGGTCACCATGTGACCTTCACCTGAGGTCAAATTTTTTAATTGACTTTCCAAGGTCAAGGTGTATATTTTTCGATGCGCCTTGCCGATGGAAACACGATGGAGCTACAATCAATGCTCTATCTTAAATAGCAAAAAAGTTATTCGCGAAAACTTTTTCCAAGATAACAGCCATTTTGACCTTTGATGACCTCTGGAGCCTCAACTATTGACCTGAACTCAAATATGACGGTAAAACGTTACTGGAGCGTTTCAAGAGCTATCTATTGCTTTTTTCGGTTTCGTCCTAGCTATCATAGTTCCCGAGATATCGTGGGATTTCAGGATCAAGTTACCTAAAACGGGAAAGTTTGACCTATGATGACCTCTGGTGACCTCAATAATAACCTGAGCGAAAAATGACTGAAGTAGTTTCTGAATAATTTTTGACGAGCTTTCCAACGCTGTTTTTTGTTTTGCGCTACGTTGCCTAGGAGCAGAGTTAAAAGGGGGCGTCGAAAACGCCCCCCCCCCCCCCCCCCCCCCCCCCGGCACGGCGAAGGTGGCGCCGAGCACCGGCACGGCGCGGGTTAACCATATATGCCGGTGCTAGGCGCCACCTTCGCCGTGCCGGAGGGGGGGGGGGGGCGTTTCGACGCCCCCTCTAACTCGGCTCCTATGGGACGTAGACAAAAACAAAACATCGTTCGAAAGATCGTCAAAATACATTTTGAAACCATTTCAAGCAATTTTTTTTATCAGGTCAATATTGAGGTCACCAGAGGTCATCAAGGGTCAGATTTTCAAGTTTAGGACTTTGCTCCAGACATTCCCAGATAGCACAAGAACTGTGATAGCTAGGAACAAACAAAAAACAACAATGGAAAGCCCTTGAAAAATGCAATGCACAAAGTGTCCTACGATTTGAGCTCAGGTGAATAGTTGAGGCTCCAGAGCCCATGCAATGTCAAAAAGGCTATTTTAGCAAAAGAGTTTTCACAAATATCTTTTTACTTAACAAAGATAGGACAATAATTGTGACGCCATCGTGTTTGTCTTGTCAGGGCGCTTTGTCTTATATGCATGATGACTGGGTTAGGTCAACATAGAAATTTGACTTCAGGTCAAGGTAAAGTGGTGATCCAATTAGGTCATGTTGCACATTGGGAGACGTGGCTCGACGAGACAAATACATTGGTGCCAGTTTCACTTCTCTATCTTAATTTTGTCGAGAGTTATTGGCAAAAAGGTGTTGGTGACCTCGGATGACCTCATCTGACCCTGTAGGGTCACTGAACAAAAATCGCACCTGGAACTTCAAGAATGGCCTATGATAACATGATTCAGATATAATTGGGCTGATATAATTCGTATACTCCGAATAGGAAACAGTTGATTATTTCCCCATTGACTTATAATGGGAGGTCATGAAATTGACCGACCTTAGGCCACCGATATAAAAAAAAATCCGAGATAACCCTATTGTAGGTACTGTTGGTCTCATGAAATCCTGTAAGTAATAAGTCGATTGGCCAAAAGTGTGCTGTGGTGCGACCGAAAACATTTTTGGAGGTGGGGTCACGTGACCTGGTCTGGTGACCTGACCTGAGATGACCCGATTATTTTTTAAAAACAAATATACGCCATTGATGGCCGAACAGCTGTGCCAAAAACGGCGGCGCTGCGCGCCGCCTTTTTCGCTATTTTCGGAAAACCTTAGGGGGTGGCGTCTAAACGCCCCCCCCCCGCACGGCGCGGGTTAACAGGACCGCACAAATGCCATATTTTGACCAAAGTGCAATTCAAAAGCGTCAAAAGATAGACAAAAGCAAGGGCTACAACATGGGCTATCTCGGATTTTTCCAAATTTGAACCCCCACCCTACCCCCCCCCCCCCAAAAATGGGGGGAAATGCCCACAAAATCAATTTTTTCAAAGATATTCAAAAAGCCGGAATATGTCAGAGAACCACATATGGGAAACTACCATGCCACATTTCAGAATTATATCACCATTGTTGACTGAATTATGGCATCTAAAGTATGGATAACTCATGACGTCATTTTGAAATTTCGTTTTTGTTTGCTTTTATTGACCAGATACAGACAAATCAATGCCACCACAGTATTTCTGAGACAAAACTTGTCTAGAAACATGCTTTTTTTATTAGATTGATCAATTTAACATTTTGACCTTCAGTGACATCAACTTGACCTGAAATTGACATTAACTTCACGTAAATAAAACCAGGTGATAAAATGAATATCACTATCGAATTATACGTGGAAAATATAACCCTATAAAAC